>SRMA01024133.1:0-127724 GCA_007224835.1 Danionella cerebrum | reverse complement strand
TGTACTGGTGGTGCACTTGCTCTTTGAACGAATGAGTGGGTGGCTCTTAAAAGAGCCTTTGGGTTTGTCTCGAGATCAAGCAGCGGTGGCTTATTTCCCCTTGGCTGGCTTCTCGCTCTTCTTGGGCAGCAGCACAGCCTGGATGTTGGGCAGCACGCCGCCCTGAGCGATGGTTACTCCGCCCAGGAGTTTGTTCAGCTCCTCGTCGTTACGCACCGCCAGCTGCAGGTGACGGGGAATGATGCGAGTCTTCTTGTTGTCCCGAGCTGCGTTTCCGGCCAGCTCCAGAATCTCAGCGGTAAGATACTCCAGCACAGCGGCCAGGTACACGGGAGCGCCGGCACCGACGCGCTCGGCGTAATTACCCTTACGGAGAAGCCTGTGGACACGACCGACTGGGAACTGGAGTCCAGCCCTGGAGGAGCGAGTCTTGGCCTTAGCGCGGGCCTTGCCTCCGGTTTTGCCTCTTCCACTCATGTTGATAGGGCTGTTGCTGTGATGCGACTAACGTGATGTCTGACTTCTCCGTGGCGCTGCCTTATAAAGAGCAGAGCGGGCTCTTCGTCTCAGAGCTGACAGCCAATCCGTGCAGTTCCCTCCAGCCGCCAGGCTCCTCCCCTTCCATGGTCCCATTCGCTCTCTAGGTCTGTGGAGTGTACAGGGAATGAATAAGCAACTCCATCACAAAGTCCTTGTCAAGAACGCAACTAAACGTGGGCATATGTCTACGTTAAAGCGTGGGCGTGGGTTGGGTACTTGGAGCAGCTCACTTTCTAACAAGCGTTCATGAAAGAAAAAATCAAATATTAACATAACAAAATGGAAACTCAAACGTAGCCATTGTCAGCAATGAATCCGAGTGATAGTCAGTGTATTGCAAGAATGCCAGTCTTCATAGTTTGCCGTGATTTTGTGAGTGAGAGAGAGTTTAGTGACTTGAGTGATGTTTGTGTGACTGGAGCACACGAAGCAAAAGAACATATTGCTCTCTTAGAGGAGTCGGTGGTTGGCTCTTAAAAGAGCCTTTGGGTGATGTGAAATGAGCTGGTTCACTTCTTTTTAGGGGCTGCTTTCTTGGGCTTGGCAGCTTTAGGCTTCGTCGCTTTGGGTTTGGCCGCCTTGGCCTTTTTAGGACTCTTTGCTGCCTTCTTGGGTGCGGCAGGCTTCTTTGCCTTCTTGGGGCTTTTGGTTGCCTTCTTAGCGACTGCTGCTGGCTTCTTGGCCTTCTTCGGGGATTTCTTGGCGGCCGGTTTCTTAGCAGCGGCGCTCTTGGGCTTCTTAGCGGCTGCGGGTTTCTTGGCAGCGGGCTTTTTGGCTTTGGGAGCAGCCTTCTTGGCGGCGGGCTTCTTGGGCTCAGCTTGCTTCTTGTTGAGCTTGAAGGAACCGGAAGCGCCGGTGCCCTTCACCTGGACCAGGGTGCCCTTGGTCACCAGGCTCTTGATGGCGAGCTTGACCCGTGAGTTGTTTTTCTCCACGTCGTATCCACTGGCGGCGATTGCCTTCTTCAAGGCGGCGAGCGACACGCCGCTTCTCTCTTTGGAGGCGGACACTGCTTTGACGATCAGCTCCTTGACGCCTGGACCTGCTTTCTTGGCCTTAGCTGCGGCCTTCTTCTTGGGAGCCTTGGCCGGAGCGGAGGCCGCTGGAGTTGGTGCTGTTTCTGCCATTTCTCTTTGAGGTTTCTCTTTGACTCTGGTTCGAGAACAGTAATGAGCGCCAGAGAGCGCCGCGCGCTTTTCAATGCCGCATGAGAACCTTAAGGCCTCAACCGTCACATCTAGTTCACCAAGCGTCTCCACCATCGCAGCGGTCGTGTGTTTCCTCGCCGTGGATTTCGAGAACAAACAGAGCATTAAACCAGAGCACCGGCTCTCAACGAAAACCGACACCAAACTGAGGTGTTGGCCTTTGTGGAGACCGTTTTCACGTCGCCGACAGCACCAACTATTGCCGCTTTAACAGGTGGAACCCAAGAGCGATGTCAGGAACGGGAAAGAGCTCCGCTAGATTTGACGCTTTGTTTTAGTGGAAAACATCGCAAAACGCTCTGCGTGTAAACCGTGGGCTTAGCTAACAGCCCGAGCATCACTTTCACGATGTTGATCATACGCTAGAGATGCACAGAGTTGTAAAAAGCTGCTGGTTCGAGCAGCTCGAAGCACACGCTTTCCACACCAGAGGCTTCGGGTCTGCGTGACTCTCCGACTTTCGTCCCGGCAATGGTTTTATGGTTTATTAGTCGTTAATAAGGTTTTGTTTAACTATAGCAACGCCCGACTTGCGTCGACGAAGAACATGGCTCGTGTTCTCACTTTGAACGCGGTTTAAGCAGGGCTTCGAACGTCTCTGGCTTGTGCGTGCACGTAATCCCGCTGCGTCCCCTCCATCACCGCAAAACTAAACCATCGATGTCTTCTCCGCCAAACGATTAAAGTAATTAAACTGAGGCTTAGAGGTGGTTTAAGGTTTTAATACCTTTAACGGAATCCAATTCATTATGCAACAGCAACAGCTCGAGTATACATAAAACAGTGCACACTCTCTTCACCGGCAGGAATTAAGGCTGTCCTCTGTCTCCTTACCTCTCTTTATTATAGTTCCCCCTCTTTTATTATTGTTATTATTATTTTTACGCATCCAACTGTGGACTACAGGGCACATCTCTTGCCAATCATCAACCTTTTATTTGTAAATTAGCAGATTGCAACTCTCTCCATGCTCTGAACCCATCAGCACTAAACGTTCATGAATCGCTTCTCTGTTGCACCTGGTCTCTGCTTAGATCTCTCCAAATGTGAACTAATGTCTATTAAAGATAGCCCCAAAAGATGCTTATTTCATGTGGCTACAACGTGCATGGCCTACATCAGAGGCAGAACTCTTCTATCAAATGTAGAGGGGCAGTCTAGTCTAGTAATGGCACTCTTTAAAAATTGAAAAAAAAAATAAATAAATAAATAAATAAATACAAATAAAATAAATATAATAAAGGTTAGCTGAATAATTTCCGTTTGTATAAATACCATTTTCTTGGAATTTCATTCTTATAAGTTCGTTTTCTCAAAGCTTTAGGTGGCATATAGATGTATTACTCATGTGAAGTTTTGAAATCAGAAAAATCCCAATGAAACTGTCAAGGAATCCTAACTTACTAGCTCAGAACTTGAGCTATACGATCCCAATTTCCCTCTCAATCTTAGTTTATGGAATAATAACAATATTTGTACAAGCAATAATCATTCTTTATGAAATTTAGAATCAGAGAAGCCTCTTACATGTTTATCAAGCGATAATTAATTCAGAGCCTTATACAAATCCATGACTCAATTCATTTCACGCTCAGAAGAGAGCATTGCAGATCTTCATCATGGTTTGATTTAAAGTACTCTACAGACACACATCTCCAGGTTGAAAGTTAAAGAAATGACCCCTGAGAGCATAGTCTTAACCTTTCAGTGACTGTCAGAGGGGCATATTAAGGTGAAGGGGAAGCTCGTCAGCGGTTGTAAATTACACTATTATTATTATTATTATTATTATTATTATTATCATTATTATTATTATTATTATTATTATTATTATTATTATTATTATCATTATTATTATTATTGCTTTAAAGTTCTTTGGGGTCACAGGGATGATGACAAACGCGATAAGCCTGGTGAGACCATCCGGATATTGCAAACTTATTCAGTTACCTGCAGGCCCAATCAGAGCTATTTATTTTGTTTTGGGGCAGGCATAGTGATGATGATTTTGGAACATCTATTGCAAAGGGAGAATGTACTGAATGAAGTAGATGACATTTTATTTGAAACTAGAACAAAATGCCCTGAGGCCTTTTTTGTTCTAATTTCAAAGGAAAAAGGATGTTGTCATACTTACTATTAGTTTTCAGTGGCGGTGCATGCTGATATTTATTCATTCATTATCTTGCTCGCTTATACCCTTTTGCAGTGTTAAGTTACAGTACACAGTTTTACAATAATGGACTTTACAACAATACCACGTCGACACTTGCTGTGATATCAGTGCTAAGTTTATCTGTTGATTTGCTGTAAACTCTCTACACCAATTTTTACAGTGTGATAATCCCAGCAGTTGGTGGCTATTTCAATTTGAGATGCACTTTGCCTTTCATACATAAGAGATTAGAGAGGCCACTCTGATCATACTCTCCTCAATAAAACGTTCATCAATGATAAAGAACCTTTGAGAAGTCAAAGACTCCATCCGATTCACGCTCAGAGGAGAGCATTGCAGCTCATCATTGTGGTTTGGTTGACAGTACACTCCTGAAACACATTTCCAAGTTGTAAACTATAGAAATGATCCCTGAAAGCATAGTCCTAACCTCACAGTGATCGTCACAGAGGAATACTAAAGTGAAGGGGAAGCTCGACAGCGGTTGCAAACCACACTTTTATCAAGCGATTTAACCAAATGTGTAGCAAAAAGCGACATTAATAAATCAAACATAAATAAATAAATAAAGTACAAAGTTTCTCCTGCTGAAGAAACTAAGGAGAGTCTCAAAGAAAAGCAAAAAGAAATGAAGGACCTCTACAGTACAGAGGGGCCGATGGAAGCTACGTACTATCTCCAACGAAAATCAATTAATGACTGTCCACCACCTTCCAATGCAGAGTTGAAAAAATAAGGGGCCACATCTTTTTTATACTCAAAGAACTCTATAACCACTTCAAGTGTCTCACAAACATCAACATTTTGGAGAAGTCTGTGGAAGAAAAAGGCAATGATGGCTCTTCAGTTTTTCAGGCAAAAGCCATCAGGGACCAACACAGATGAGATTCAGCGCATGTTTGATGACAGTGGAACATCAAGTCTCATTTCATGTGTTCTGATACATTATACTGATTTATTAAAAATTGTAATAAACATTGCCTTTTGTATTTTTATGTTTAGATATTTTTTAAAGTGTTGTTTGTATATTTGAATTTTAGGTGAATTTCTAACATGCAACTCAATGGATGCTGAGCATCGAGGGTCAAATAGTTGTTAATCTGCACCACAACATTGTGGCTGGATTTGCAGCTTTGTTCTCAAGCTACTACAACTTCAATCCTGTATACCAGGAGCAGGCATCCTGCACTCTCAATTTTTTTCAAAGGTAACTAAATGGAGTTAAATTTAAATATGAAAACGCTAACAATACTGAAAAAGCAATATTTTAGAAAAGAAAAATTGCTGTTTATTTACTTACATTCAGGCCATCAAAAATGTAAGTGAATTGTACATCAGATACAGCCCTGCGATGGACTGGCAACCTGTCCAGGGTATACCCCTGCCTCTCGGCAATGTGAGCTGCAGATAGGCACCAACAGACCCCAGTGACCCCAAAAGGGAATAAACGTGCAGGAAAATGAATGACTGAAAGTAGGTTCTGGAGACTCAAAACTGTACTCACTAATGATTTATTATTAGCCTGTGCTCTGACAACTATCCGTCTGTGATAAATTAACATTATTACTTTCAAACCATTAAGTTTGAGCTTTAACCAAGTTTGAGCTTTCTGGTAATAATGTGATTTACAGGGAATAAGGTTGTAAATATATATATATATATATATATATATATATATATATATATATATATCAAGTTCAAGTTCAAGTTCGAGTTTGTTTAATTTATATAGCGCTTTTCACAACAGACATTGTCTCAAAGCAGCTTTACAGTAAACCAACAAGTTTAAACTCAACAAAGGGGAAAAATTAATTACTAAGTGGTGTATATGTCCCTGATGAGCAAGCCTGGGGCGACTGTGGCAAGGAAAAACTCCCTTTTTGGAAGAAACCTTGAGAGGAACCGGACTCAAAAGGGAAACCATCCTCATTTGGGCAACAACAGCAGTGTGATTTATATAAACTATGGTATAAACAGATGATATAATAATATAAACATAAACAGATAATATAGTATAAACAGATGATATAATAATATAAGCATAAAACAGATAATATAGTATAAACAGATGATATAATAATATAAACATAAACAGATAATATAATTATAAACAGATGATATAATAATATAAACATAAACAGATAATATAGTATAAACAGATGATATAATAATATAAGCATAAAACAGATAATATAAATATAAGTGAATATAATAATATAAACAGATAATATAGTATAAACAGATGATATAATAATATAAACATAAACAGATAATATAGTATAAACAGATGATATAATAATATAAACATAGAAGCAAGATAATATAGTATAAACAGATGATATAATAATATAAACATAAACAGATAATATAGAATAAACAGATGATATAATAATATAAGCATAAACAGATAATACAGTATAAACAGATGATATAATAATATAAACATAAACAGATAATATAGTATAAACAGATGATATAGTAATATAAACATAAACAGATAATGTAGTATAAACAGATGATATAATGATATAAACATAAACAGATAATATAGTATAAACAGATGATATAATGATATAAACATAAACAGATAATATAGTATAAACACATGATATAATAATATAAACATAAACAGATAATATAGTATAAACAGATGATATAATAATATAAACATAAACAGATAATATAGTATAAACAGATGATATAATAAGATGATATAATAATATAAACATAAACAGATAATATAGTATAAACAGATGATATAATAATATAAAACATAAACAGATAATATAGTATAAACAGATGATATAATAATATAAAACATAAACAGATAATATAGTATAAACAGATGATATAATAATATAAACATAAACAGATAATATAGTATAAACAGATGATATAATAATATAAACATAAACAGATAATATAGTATAAACAGATGATATAATAATATTAACATAAACAGATAATACAGTATAAACAGATGATATAATAATATAAACATAAACAGATAATATAGTATAAACAGATGATGACTGTGTTCGGTGTAGGTCCAGGGGTGCCGGAACATCTCCAGGTGAATCTGGTTGTTAGGTTGAGTGCTGGTGGCGAGCCTCCTGGCGTCGGAACTTCTCCTGATGAGTCTGGTTATTAGGGTGAGGAGCTGGTGGGCAGGGCCTCCGGGAGCCTCGGAAGAAGAGTGGAGCTGGTGGGCTGGGGTCCAGGGGGCGCCGGAACATCTCCAGGTGGATCTGGTTGTTAGGGTGAGGTGCTGGTGAGCGAAGCCTCCGCGAATCTCAGGATGAGTATGGAAAAGAAGAAAAGAAGAGAGGAGCGGAATTAGCGTAGCTGCTGTTCATAATATTAATATAGTTTAATGTAATATTAATATAGTTTAATGTAAGATCCCAGTTTTTCACGGAGTCAAGTATAGGCTTTACTGAAAAGATACGTCTTTAATCTACACTGGTGGGGGGTGCACCCACTTATCCCACACTCTCCTGATTGCAGCTAGCTAGTCTCTCTGCCTAGTCAGTCTGTCATCTTGGTTATCAAAACGAATGATCCTGGAAACTTTGTTTTTCCAGAGACATTGATGCACGGAAAAGTTTTCTGCCAGTTTCTGCACCCCACAGCAATTCAGTGGATTCCCCATTGGACCTGAAAACTCCAGTAAGAACAAGAACCTCAAAGTAGGCCTGTAAATCTATTTGGTCCATCTCCTTCCAACTCTCTCCAAAACACACCTTCCTTCTAGATTACTGCAATCCAGAATAATATCCTGAATGGAATCTGGGATGATAAGCTCAAAAGAAGCCTTGATGACCTGCACATGAGTAACTGCCAGTTGTGCTGGCCCTGGTTGCATCTTTATCACATTGGCAGCTCTGCAGGGTGGCTCATTTTTTGACATCAATATTTCTTCACTTGCTGTCTGGTGGGCTTGCTCTGGTCCTGGAGCTGGCTGCTGACAAGCTGGTCCTGGAGCTGGCTGCAGATGGGGTACTCGTCTTCGTTTTGTTACTAAATGGGGCTCAACCTCATCCTCTTCTTCAAAGTCACTGTCAGGCTCTGAATTTTCAGAAACGTGATCCTCATATTCTGAAACCTCTTCCTCGACATCATCATCATCATCATCATCATCATCATCATCATCATCATCATCATCATCATCATCATCATCATCATCAGAAGCTCCCCTCTCTTCCAAAATCAATTGCAAGGCTCTTGCAGTAGAAAATCTTTTGGCCATCTTGATCAGTTGGGATAATTAAGAAAGCACACTGGCAAAGTCATATTTATAGTGTTATGCCCCTAATTTTCAGGTGGGACAGGGTATGAGAAAATAAAGCTTGGTTCCCAGAAGAAAACAGCAGCACCAGAAAGGAGGAAGACAGAGTGTAGGAACCTGGACCTAAACTTTCAACACTTTTATTAGACCTGGGTCCAGTGGACCCGAACACCTTGTATGTAACGTAAATGCGTAGGGGGACGTACAGTATGTGGTCATTGAACATTTGTTCAGATTTTTGTTCTTCGCAGAAAATAAGCCAAAGCCAATGAATTTTTCTTTTGAAAAAAAAAAAAAAAAAAACGGGTCTCACAGACCCGAACACCATACAAGGGTTAAAATAGTATAATTCCTTTCAAAACATCTGATGTATTTATAAGTATAGCCAAAAGTTGAGTGGCAAGTATAAAGAGTTTGGGTGAAATGGGGCAACCTTGACGAATTCCACGGTGAATATTAAAGGAGGAAGAGAGTCCTGGGTTTAAAGAAATGTTTCGATATAACATTTCAATAATAGTACAGAACTTTTCACCAAAACCAAAAGAATGTAAAGTTTTGAATAAAAAAAGCATGTTCAATGGCGTCGAAGGCCTTGAAAAAAATCAAGGAATAGAAAGAAACTATCTGTTTCTATGTATTCTTTGTAATCTAAAAGATCAATTACTAATCTTAAATGATTATGAATATTTCTACCTTTAATGAAGGCAGACTGGCACTCATCTATAATATTTGGCAGACCGTGGTCAAGCCTGCTCGAATAAATATGTGCAAGTATTTTTTAATCATTGCAAAGCAATGTTATAGGTCTCCAGTTTTCAAGGGACAAATTGTCTTTGTTTGGTTTAGGAATAAGTGTGATAATGCCCCTCTTCATGGTGGGAGACATTTGGCCATTTTTTAAGCATTCTAGAAAGGCACTGAATAATAGTTGTCTAATTTCAGCCCAGAAATGGATGTAGAATTCTACGGTTAAACCATCAGGGCCTGGGGACTTTCCTAATGGCATTTTTTTTAATTGCTGCATCTAACTCTTCGATTCTAAGCTCGTCCTCTAAGTGTAACCTCATTGTCTCATCAATTATAACCCTAAACTGGTTAATTTTATCAAAAAATACTTGACAATCATCAATGGAAAATTTAGATTGGTAGAGGTTGCTATAGAAATACTGTATTTCTTCATTTACTCTACTTTGACTCTTAATGAGACTATTATTTATCATAAGCATATACATTTTCTTTTTTCTTTGACGATGTTTTTCAAGGCTAAAGAAGTAAGAGGAGTTTTTTTTCCCCTTTTCAATCCAACGGGCTCTAGATCGAATGAAAGCTCCATTTACTCTTTCCAAATACTCGTCATCTAATTGGCTTTGAAGAGCGTTTAGTTTTATTAAATCTTCTTCAGGCAAGTTTGGGGGTTAGGCATAAGTTATTGATATCCTTTATTAACTTCTGAGGTTTTTGTCTTTTACTAATAGCGATTATTTTGCTGGACCTAATAGCAAGTTCTTTTATTTTAAATTTAAACCACTCCCATTTGCTCAATGATGAAAGTTCTAAAGTCATTATTTCCTTTAAAAGATTTTTAGTTTCCTTGCAAAAGTCATCATTATTAAGTAAAATACTATTGAATTTCCACAAGGTATTACTATTGTGTTTAGAGTCAAATAATTGGAGCGAAATGAAGATGGCACAATGATCCGTAAGGGGAGATCTTGATATAAAACATGACCTTACTTTGCTTATTAGGTTGGTGGATAATAACCAATAATCAAGTCTGGGACATTGACCATTGTTAGCAGAGTTAAACCAAGTATATTGACGGGAGTCTGAATTGTTGCTTCTCCAAAAATCTATTAGGTCCCCATTAGCAATAAATTTGGTATAAATGTCCTCATAATTAGGGTACTGTCCTTTTGGAGGATACCGGTCAATCCACTTATCAGGAACCAAGTTAAAATCACCACCTATCACAACCTTGTCAGTTTCAAATACTCTTTTCCATTCCCCAAGCAATTCACTTAAAGAAGAATAAAGCATCCTGTTTTGTGCTCTTTTTTTGAATCCATAAATACCTAATAAAATGAACTTTTCCCTATTAATTTCAATCACAACCATTAACCAGTGACCATTAATATCTTTCCGGTGGTTGATCACAGTTCCATTAAACCTGTTGAATAGAACCATGACCCCGGCTGAGTGTGCAGTTCCGTGACTGAAGAGGGCAGTGTCGCCCCATTGCTGTTTCCAGAAATTACAGTCAGTCTCTTCTGAATGTGTTTCTTGCAAGAAAATAATATTACTCTTCTGATCCTTACAAAACATCGGCTTTATAGTTTTTTCACCAAGCCTCATTTTTTTCTCACCCTGATTGTTTTTTTTTCTTACCATCATTTTTTTTCCTCCTACTGCCATTTTTTCTTCTACCTCCATGACCCTTTAGGGGCTCCGTATAGTTGTTACAATAATACATACAGTAGACCTACACAGTACCAAAATGTTATAAATAATAATTGTGTAATTTATGCATTTTATTTTAACATTTTTACTTTAATGTTTTTGTTTATTAGAACATAAGTAACCCATAACGGTAGCCTACAAGAACATAAAATTATTGAATAATGCTATCTTTCAACACTAAATTTTATTGAAATCAAACACTAGCAATAACCGTGCACCACGTGTTTCAAAATAACTTTGATGAGACGTCAACAAGCGGCATGGTGGCCTTCCGGTTAGAGGGTTGTTGGTTCGAGGCTCAATGTGCGCTGGAGATAGGCACCAGCAGACCCCCTTGGCCCCAATAGGGAATAAGCGGGATGGAAAATGAATGAATAAGACGTCGACAAAATTGACATCCCATCTATCTAAAGTGTCATAGCTAAAATTTTCAGCCTTCACTTCAAAGCATCTAAATTCTGTTGAATTCCTCAACATCACTAAAAGAAAGCACATGTTGTACAAGGAAAAAAAATCAGTTTTTGTTCAAAGAAAAAAAAAGTAAAACATAGCTGTAGTGATAAATGGGTCCTGCCACAACAAGCCCTCCAGCTCACAAAGGCCATGAATGGTGGCCTGTACAAATAAAACACACATTCGCACACAAAGTATTTAGGCAACCCAGCAGAGCTCATATAGTCAATTCTACACAGATTAATCAATATTTTGATTTGAAAAAAATCCAAAGGCTGCATTTTATTCCAAAGATAACTTATTTGTAATTATATGTAAACTTATTTCTGGTTGTTACACTCTGGTTGTACTGTTTGTAGTAACACTGAGATTTTAAAGTACAATAAAAAAGTGCAATAATTATTCTTATACATTCTACAACTTCTAATAGTACATGCAGTAATGTTAGCATCAAATAATAGTAGTTTATTAAAGGCTCATGGCGGTAGGAGGAAAAAACATTATGGTAAGGAGGGAGAAAAAAAAATAATAATAATAATAATTGCACAAAAGCATGGACTCAATTCAAACAATCTTTATTACATTAAAAAGTCATCACACAGATTTGAAGAAACTATTTGCAAAAAACTCTGGTCCATGGACAGAGGACATGAATCATATGGAATTAAAATAATAATAATAATAATAATAATAATAATAATAATAATAATAATAATAATAATAATAATAATAATAATAACTTGGGAAAAGTTCCCGGTGTGTGTGTGTGTGTGTGTGTGTGTGTGTGTGTGTGTGTGCTCTTCGATCGGTTGAATGCAGGGCACAAATTCCTTGTATGGGCCATATTTGGTCGTAACGTCACTTTCAAATCGCTAACGAACTGAACGGAACCACATGTGGTTTACTCCACAGCAACAGCGCCGGACCATTTATAGGGACGGACAACAACATCCGGAAAATCTCAGGTTCTTAAAACTATTTAATAAATAGACGATTTAGTGCAGTTCAATCGTTCTTGTTGAAACATTTGAGGTATTACGTTAGTTCGTGGAAAGGGAGCCTAGTCCGATGTTGTACCACAGCACAAACGCCGCTGAATGAAAAATGCGACGATGTGTGACAGATTGACTCATGTTAGATGCCCCCCCTTACCTTGTTTATGAACGTCGGGCCACCCAGTTTAATTGTTTAAAACATCCACTGTTTTAGTCGCTACAAACACATAAAAAAGGGGTTTTGATCTCCACTCTAATCACCATGACAACGAGTGCCCATGCTCCATATCTTCCGGTTCCGCCTGTCAATCAACCAGCCTCCAGTTTAAGCAGGGGGTCTGGTCTAAACCCAAGCCATAACCTGGGCACCACTGTTCTGGTTTAAATATGTGTGCCATGAAAGTGCATTGGTGCACGCAAATTATCCACGCCTGGCGCTATATTTAGATTATTTATTTTAGTTTCGTTAGACTGTATTCGATTTCGTACTACAGTCATAGCAGCAGGAGAAATGACCCTTTAGGGTTCCGTAGGCTTTATAGTTTTTTTTTTGTTTTTTTTTTGACAAACACAAAACATTACAAAATCTCGATGAGGACTCAACAATACACGATACACAACCAACAGACTCGTTACAGAGTATTTGTGTACTTTACACATCACAAACCTAAAAGAACAAAAGAATGAAGCAATAAAAGAATCAGGGGGAAGGACGATTATAATGAGAGCAAGGCTACAACCGAAGCAATGTTATTTTAAGGAAATTAAAATAAGTAACTATCAAATTTTTGACATAAAGAAATTGCGACTTTACATTTGGAAACCTTGAGAGACTGAAAAAACCTCTTAAACTCAATACTAAAAACAGCAATTGAGGGCTTGTTATTTCTCCATTTACAGCAATGAATGTGGTATTTACCTAATAATATTAAAATGTTCACAATGTCAGAATATTTGGGATCTACTTTATTCATGTTCAATAAAATGTGATATAATTCAAAATTTGGTATTGCCATCTTTATGAGAATCCAAGTTCTAAGCTCTAATCAAAATTTAGTAGAAACAGAGCAATAGAAAAATAAGTGCTCGAGGGTTTCCTCTGATTCATTACAAAATGTACAGGGATCAACTTCAAATTTGAATCGTTTTTTAAGAAATTCAGCGACAGGATAAGTTTTGTTTGGGATTTTGAAGTGAGTTTCTTTAACTTTAGGTAACACTGGCCATTTAAGGAATTTAGAGAAACCATTTTTAACTATTTCAGGGGATAAATTGTTGCTCACATTAAAATTACTTCGATTATAATCATAAAATAGTTTGGATTTCAAAACTCTGGCAATTAGCTTATTGTTACATTTATCATCTATAAGGGCACATCCCTCGATCAAAATATTAGGTTGCATTGGTAATGAAATATTGTATTCAAGATCATTTTTAATCAGATGAATTAACGATGGAGGTATGATTCTGTACATTTTGCTAATGTCTTTCTGTGAACAATTTAAATTGAATTCGTCATTAAATTCTTTGGAGTCTAGAAAAAACCCCTTTGGATCCATAAGATCAGCTATAAATATAATGCCCTTATCAAACCAATCTTTTTTTAAATATTGTTTTTCTATTGTTTGCAATGGCTCTGTTGTTCCATAAAATTGAGTTTTGAGGAGAAAAATTGTGAGAGAAAATCATTTTCCAATAAAGCAGCACCTGTTTATGAAATTCGGACAGTTTTAGGGGAATTTTATTTATAATAAAGTCACATTTTAGTAGGAACTCTAACCCTCCTAATTTTTTAAACAAGGACCTGGGAATGTGGAACCACATTGACTCTGGATGTGAGAGGCATGATTTCAGCCACTTTAGTCTAAAGGTGCCAATCATGGATTCAAATTCAGGAGCTTTAATTCCTCCATTTGTGTATTCTTTTACTAACTGTGATTTCTTAATATAGTGAGTTTTATTTCTCCATAGAAATTTGAAAATCACAGAATTAGTTTTTTTATATTGACTGGGCACACGTAAAGGGAGTGACATGGATAAATTAACCTTGAAATACCTTCTGCTTTAGCCAGTATATTTCTACCAAAGATGGACAAATCTCTGACCAACCAACGACTTAGAGATGATTCAGTAGCATTTATACGGTTTTCAATGTTTACCTTTTCTCGTTTTTTAAGATCATTAGAAATATTCAAACCAAGATACTTGACTTCAGTCACAACTTTGATGGAACCAATTGAGAATTCGGAGCAGGAGTGAATGGGAAGCAACTCACATTTTTTTTAGATTCAAGCCAAGACCACAAGCTTTTGAGAAGTATGAAATGATCTTAAGAGATTCAGTAACCATTTCTTTATCTCTTAGAAAAATTGTTGTTACATTTTTTTTAGTGCTTTCGTAGTTTTTGAGATTTTTATTTTGGTAAGATTTTCTGTTCAGCAACCAAAAATGCTATTTTACCCACTGAATTCTTACAGAACTCTGCTGATTGCTTTTATAAATTGTTTTAACTACAACCGTTTTTGTAAACATACAATGTTATGTACCATTTTTGTTTACCATTCTGGAAGGTCATATTCACTGCCAATCGGGTAAAGTTAGACACTAACAGCAAAACAAACCCAGTTGAAAAACTGTACAGTCAAGCTGATTTTGCTTCTTGCTTAGACCAAACTTTTTTTTCAAACCAGAGTATTGCTTTTAATATTAAGTGCTATTTGGGTGTTTTTCTGTTAAATTGAAGTCTTAAATGGAACTGTTCTATATTTGTTTTTCTGAAATATTGTACATTGTAATACATTTAAATCAACAAACTAGTACATTAATTCACTGTAAAAAAAAATAAATAAATAAATAAATAAATAAATCTTGATTTACAGCATTTTAAATGTAAAGCTATTACAACATCTTGCCTTTGGAGTTTTTACAGGAATTTATTGGCAACTCCAGTTGCCAGGTAAATAATGTAAGTTAGGGGAGTTACAATAAAATGCTGCATTGTATAATACAAGATTAATTTTGTAATTCTATTAAAAATAACAGTAAAATATTGTGATGAACAATCATTTATTAGCTGTAGATGTTTTAACACTGTTCTACTGTAATCCATTTTACAGTTCTTAACATTTTAACACAATCCTTTTGGCAATCAGGTATTTCCTGTTAATTCTACAGTAAATATTTTACAGTGTACATAAGAGCCTAGAGAAGCCACTCTGATTATGCTTTCCTCGATGAACGGTCATCAATGATAAAGAACCTTTGAGAAATCAAAGACTCAATCTGATTCACGCTCAGAGGAGAGCATTGCAGCTCATCATTGTGGTTTGGTTGTCAGTACACTCCTGAAACACATTTCCAAGTTGTAAACTATAGAAATGATCCCTGAAAGCATAGTCTTAACCTCACAGTGATTGTCACAGAGGAATACTAAAGTGAAGGGGAAGCTCGACAGCGGTTGCAAACCACACTTTTATCAAGCGATTTAACCAAATGTGTAGCAAAAAGCGACATTAATAAATCAAACATAAATAAATAAAGTACAAATTAAAGTAATAAAATAAACACATATACAATTAAGTGCACTGAGTGGACACACACACACACACACACACACACACACACGCACACACTAACAAATAATGCAAGACACTACAATAACAGACCATTCCACATTGTTCTGACTCCAGCTTTAAAAGGCAACTACTTGTAAGGATAAATAAATGGGCTGAAGACGTATTCATTAAAGAGCCCTTGCTTTTGTGATTTATGCTGGGCCCTACTTGGAGCTGGGGTACTTGATGACAGCCTTGGTGTCCTCAGACCTGGCAGGTTTAGCCAGATCTCAGAGCAGCAGGAGATGAGGAGTTGTCAGGTTTAAGTTGGAGGTTTTGTGGGAGTTTGGAGTATTAGAGCTATAGTACCTCACAGAGACGGAACAAAGGATCACACAATTGAGCAGCAATTAATGTAAACCTATCATGACCGATGTATGTAGGTGATGGGCAAGCAACATCAGAACATCACAGAGATGGATCTCCTCCAGAGAGGTTCACACAATCACAACTGTCAGTTATGTTGGCATGTGAACGTTTCTATCTGATTTGATGAGAAACAAAAGTCAATGCATTGCTCAGACAGTTACCTGTTACAATTACATGTATGTTGGTGAGGACACAATTACATTCAGAGTCTCTCATGAGAAAGCAATGATTGTGAGTTTCAGTGACGCTAATTAAGGTCAGTGAAGCCATTTACAACCTAGGAGGAAAAGTTTGAAAAAGACTGAAATCGACCAATCATCTGCAGAAACAAAAGTCAACAACAAGGCTTACTGACATGCAACAAGTAACTTGGAAAGGAGGATAAAGCGCAGAAGTGGGAAGAAAGAGGGAAACGATAGAGAGGGAAGTAGAACAGTGAGGTTACAGGGGGCTGAGGTCAAGAAGGTGCAGGAGTTTGGGGTCAACAGTCCAGTGTGACGGGGAGTGTGGAAAAGAGGTGAAGAGACGAGTGCAGGCAGGTTGGAGTGGATGGAGAAAAGTGTCAGGGGTGTTGTGTGACAGAAGAGTGTCAGCAAGAATCAAAGGAAAGGTGTACAGAACAGTAGTGAGACCAGCTATGATGTATGGGTTGGAGACTGTGGCAGTGAGGAAGAGACAAGAGGCAGAGCTGGAAGTAGCAGAGATGAGGATGTTGAGGTTCAGTTTAGGAGTGACAAGGATGGACAAGATTAGGAACGAGCACATCAGAGGGACAGCTCAGGTTGGTTGTTTTGGAGACAAAGTCAGAGAGGCCAGGTTGAGATGGTTTGGACATGTGCAGAGGAGGGATAGTGGTTATATTGGTAGAAGGATGTTGGAGATGGAGATGCCAGGCAAGAGGTCAAGAGGAAGGCCAAAAACGAGATGTATGGATGTGCTGAAAGAGGACATGAGTTAGGTGGAAACGGATGATTCGCTGTGGCGACCCCTAAATTGGGAACAGCCGAAAGGAAAAGAAGAAGATTTATTGTTTGCTGTATTATCAAAGATAAAACTTAAAACTGTGGTACTGCTTCTAGTTGTAATTTCCATGTATATAGGTGCAATCCTGCAGGTATGAAAAGAACATGGCAGCAGCCGAAAATGAAATATAAAAACATCATTCGATCAGTTAGAGGTTGAGCATGTCATGGATGTAGGTTTTTTTTTTTTTTTTCAAATTCACATTTATTATGTAAACGCAAATACATGTCTAATACTTTGTTCACACAGTGCTCTTTTTCTTTTGATATCTCTTGAAGGCAACAAGGCAGAGGCTCACAAGACGGGGGGAGGCCCTGCACCACCACCACCACCACCACCACCACTCACAAGCGTTGATGAGATGGACACTGGCCAGTGGCTGAGGGAATTCCTGCAGGGAGCTCATCAGAGCCAGTCACTCCCCAGGACATAAGTGCCCACATAACATTTAAGAGGGCTTCACACGTATAGACTTTTTTTTTTTGGATTGGTCTCAATAGATTCTGATGGCAATATCTGCCATTTGGAACATCCTGTCTTAACAGAACTCCAGTTCTAAGTGCTCTAATTTCTGGTGTATTGAGTGGACGGAGTAAATTTATAAAGTGTGCTTAACCAAATGCCCATCTTCTCAGGATGTAAGGGATGACACCATTTCTGCTGATACAGAGAGGCATATCGAAGTAATGCAATGTCTGTAGACGTTAAACAATCTATACAATCACATCTTCACATTTTGTGTCCAGTAACCTATAGAATGTAAGTGTATCTGAGAATAAACATGTTCTCTTCCCCCATCACCACCTTCCAGAGTGTGGAAGAACAGGAAGAGGAGAAAGACAGTTCATTGATGTACAGTAAATGCCAGGGTTTAATTCTTAGGAAGTCATGTAGAACACAGTTCAACCCTAAAATATTTTATTGTTAGTTACCAGTAAAGGAGTTATATAGACTGCAAGTACAAGTACAAATTGAAAACAATAAATAATAAAAATACTATATATATATATACACCTTGATCAACAGAGCCTAAAGTCAGATTTGGAGATGGTGATCCTGAAATGTATTGTGACTAGTTTTATAAGAAAATTGAAGTTAAAAACAATTGCTTTTAAACTCGCAGAAAATTAGGAGCAAATAAAATGTTGTGACCCGTTTCTTTCCTTCTTTTAATTTTTTTTTTGTGCCAGTGGATAATTTGAGAATGAATTTTGGTATATTCATGGTGTGTGAAATGTGGGCAATGAATGACTCAGAAGAGATATACCACTTCGTCTTTAAAAAGGGTGGACTCCGGTAGAAACTCTGAGCTTTGAGTATAAAACTGCTTTGGACCAGGTTAGGTTCACAGAGTGAGCTACCACAGAAACTAACTGGGAGTAAGCGTTACCTCTCTTTCAGCAGCAGGCTTCACATACCCTGCTTTCCCCAGTTTAACAGACCTGCCACTTTGAAACGGAAAACCCAGAGTTTCTCTCATGTCAGGGTAAACATACTGCGAGTTTTCACTTTACCTCCTTTCTGAAACGAGCCCCAGATCAAACCGAGGTAATAACAAACATTTACAAATATTTAACGCTGGCCTTTTGGGAGCGTTTGACCTACAACTTCAGCGTAAAACCCAGTACTTCACGAGGTCTGTGACGGTTGTCAAATGGAGCATTCTGAACGACTCGTTGCCGTCGAACGTCGTGAAAGGCTCTCTTTTAGAGATTGTGGGTGGCTCTTAAAAGAGCCTTTGGGGTTGCTGATCGGTTTACCCTCGACTTTACTTGGAGCTGGTGTACTTTGTGACGGCCTTGGTGCCCTCGGACACGGCGTGTTTGGCCAGCTCTCCGGGCAACAGGAGGCGGACGGCGGTCTGGATCTCTCTGGAGCTGATGGTGGAGCGCTTGTTGTAGTGAGCGAGGCGAGAAGCTTCGCCGGCGATGCGCTCGCAAATGTCGTTGACGAAAGAGTTCATGATGCCCATGGCTTTCGAGGAAATGCCAGTGTCAGGGTGCACTTGCTTCAGGACTTTGTAGACGTAGATGGCGTAGCTCTCCTTCCTGGACCTCTTTCGCTTCTTTCCTCCTTTGCCTGCGGTTTTGGTCACCGCTTTCTTGGATCCTTTCTTAGGCGCGGACTTGGCTGGCTCAGGCATGATGGTCGCTGATGAATGGCTCCGCGAGTGCCTGCCGTGCTATTTATAAGGCTCTCAGGGTAATCTGAGAAGCGGAGCTCAGCCAATCTCTAGTTTGTGCACGTTTCCCAGGGGGCGTGCACCTCTGCCCCTATTGGCAGAGGCTCGGGACGGGGCTGCCAATCGTATGCCTTTTGGTTTAGGTCTCGCGCATCTACCGCCCCGACAAGCTTCCTCGGACGTTCTTTGTTTCACTTTTCCCGCTCAAAACTCTTCAGTTTTACTAATCGAAGTAAAAATCGTCATTTTGCCTCATTCTATTCCCCACGCGAGCAACTTGACGAAGCATGGTAAGCGCATTAAGAATCACAAGCGCGCGGGGCAGCAGCCGAACACTTAGGTTTCTGCATTCAATCTAAAGCGGCTAACACGTAGAGGGAATAAAAGTGAGGGGCGACACAGGGTTTTGCATTTTTAAACGCACTAAAGGGTCACAGAAATTGCGATGTTGGCATGTGTTTCGACACAGTCATACTAGTACAAGAAAAGGAAAACAAATATATAAATACGTATGTGTCTGAACACGATGTCCGTCAGCTCCCATATTCTAATCATAGCTTTCTCAAGTTGAGGATTGTCTGCATTATACCTGCAGGAAAACACAACCGGAAGGCCCTCATGCGCGAGGTTCATTTACGCACTGTCAGGATTAATCTGATATTCGTGATGCTTTACATCGACTAGACCAAGCGACGAGGAACACTGCTCAGGTTGCTCTTTTGGTGTTCTAGTGGGTGGCTCTTAAAAGAGCCGTTGGTTTTACAGTTTGAAAGCCAGGGGCGTTTAACCGCCGAATCCGTAGAGTGTGCGTCCCTGACGCTTGAGAGCGTAGACCACGTCCATAGCGGTGACAGTCTTTCGCTTGGCGTGCTCGGTGTAGGTCACAGCATCGCGAATCACGTTCTCCAGGAACACCTTCAGCACTCCGCGAGTCTCCTCGTAGATCAGTCCAGAGATACGCTTCACTCCACCGCGGCGAGCTAGACGACGGATAGCGGGCTTGGTAATTCCCTGGATGTTATCGCGGAGGACTTTGCGGTGACGCTTGGCGCCTCCCTTTCCCAGTCCTTTACCACCTTTGCCTCTGCCAGACATGGTTCTCTCACTGATGCTTCTGTATTTGAATGATGTCTGCGCCGTGCGCCAGGCACTTTACGTTCGCTCGCAGGACGTTGTTGAAAACCAGGGCGGAGCTTTTTAAACACCACGTGATCTGCTCTAGCGAAACACGGCCCCCGTCACCGTCCCGCAACTCGCACCATTCAGCGGATTTCTTTGTGGGTTTTTTTAGTTGTATTTGTTGCACGAAGGCTTTTTAATTTTGTCAGGAGCCTCTATTTCATCAAATAACACTCACACATCCACGGACACACAAGTGTAAAACGCTCTGATTATAAATTGTGACCTGTTGCTGGTGTCAGTTTCCAACCAGTTCTAATAGTGCAGTTATAAAAACGGCATGGTTCCCCACGTTCCAGTATGTCCGCCGCACAAAGCAAGTAAAACAAAGACAAGCTCGTCTGGATTGTTGAGGGTAATAATTATGTTTTTTTTTTTTTTTTCGATGGGGCGGCCTAAAAAAAGTCAACAAAGAGATGAGCAACATATTGCATGATTTTAGAGCTGATGATTATAATGCACGGGTCAAAACCAACCGAGGTGTGATGGTGATTTTTGTGCCAGAAAAGTTACAACTTTGGAAAATTGACGATACCAGCCTTTAACGCTAATATTTATTCAGGTAAAATGAAATCTATTTACAATTCGCTTTAGATTTGTCATTTCATTCCCAACGTTTCACTTTTATTAATTTGTATTTTATTTTTCACAGACGAGCGAAAAGGAAACCCTCCTGATGCTTGATGGGATTCGCTTGAATCGTTTATAACCAAGACAGGCCTTTGTCTGAAATTCATAAGGCACCGAGAGAGCTCGTGAGTGAAGAAGTGCACATTTGAGGAAAACCTTTCTTGATTACCCGAAAAAGCTGAGAAAAACTGCAGCTACACGTTTCCCATGCCTCCTTCATCTCGGTGATAAGAATCAGTTTCATCAAACATTTGTTGTGGATGGGAAACAGGCCCTAGTGGACAATTGCTTTAAAGTTCTTTTGGATATGTATTTCACCAAGCAGTGCGAATATTTCCTCTTTTTCTAACCGTTCTCTGTAAACCCCAGAGATGGTTGTGAGTGAAAATCCAAGTAGATCGGCAGTTTCTGAAATACTCAGTCCAGCCTGTCTGGCACCAACAACCATGCTATACGTCCAGTCCCCTAAATCCCCTTTCGTCCCCATTCTGATGCTCTGTTGTAACTGGAACAGACCGTCTTTACCAGGGGTCACCAACCCGGTGCCCGCAGGCACCTGGTCACCTGTGAGGACCACACGAGTCGCCCGCTACCTCCTTTAAAAATAGATCAAATAGCGCCACTTTCCAGTGAGCAGATTCTAATTTAATATGATTGCTATTATTGTTTAAATGACACTTGCACGTTAGCTTGATGTGGTAATATATAAATAAAAAAAAATGTATATATACATATATATATGAACTATGACCGGGAAGAGTTGAAAGGTCGTATGATGCGCTACGACGAAACAAACAAGCAGCGCAGCGAAAATAAGACGACTGACCATAAAAAGATCATTTAATATTCATGACGAATGCGAAGTAAAGGGTTTTTTTATTTCTGTGGAAGGAGCACATGTTTGTCTCATTTGCGCGACGACTGTGGCGGTGGTGGCTAAGCGGCACAACGTGGAGAGACATTTCACGACACCATCTCAAAACTCACTCAGAGTATAACAAACTGGTAAACCGCACACAATACCAGGCTTCCCAGTAACTGAAAGAAACCGATACCAGATTTGGTTTCCAGTTCATGTTTAGTTCAATGCATTTGTAAAATGTAAAAATTGCGTTTGTTAAAATGTTAACATTGGAAAAAATGATCGTAGCTCACTTTTTGTATTTAAAAGATTTATTATTTGTACATGGGCAGCACAGTGGCGCAGTGGGTAGCACTGTGGCCTTCCAGGTAGAAGGTTGTCGGTTCGAGTTTGCATGTTCTCCCTGTGCTTGCGTGGGTTTCCTCCGGGTACTCCGGTTTCCCCCACAATCCCCAAAAAACATGCGGTTAGGTTAATTTAATAATCTAAATTCCCCTTAGGTGTGCATGTTGCCCTGTGATGGACTGGCGAACTGTCCAGGGCCTCTCACCCAATGTGTGAGATAGGCACCGGCAGAGCCCCGTGACACAGAGACAGCAGTTGCTGAAGAAATATCCGCTGGAAATAACTCTAAGCGAAAAATGAATGAATGAATGAATTATTTGTACATTGGATATTGTGATTTCTTTGGACTCTTGTAGAAGTGATCATTTTGAAGTGTTCTGAACTTGTTTTTTTTTTTATTTAAATAACACTTGCACTAAGACAAATCATAAATATAAAGTGTTGCATATAAATATTTATCTGTTAACTACCTTGTTAATTAATTTAATTCATATTCAGTGAGAGAAATAATTCACATGGTCAGTGTCTTTGCAGAGATGAATATCCTTCATTATTAATAAATTCAGAAGAGGGTATCAAAGTGGTAGCCCTTTGCATTAATCAGTAACCAGGAAGTAGGAAGTGGCTGTTGCTGGCGTGTGATTGGCTGATTGGAAATTTGCACTAAGGGCAGCGGTACAAGTGGCCCGTGACTCAGGTGCAAAAAAGGAATTTCTTTTGTTAATGCGAATAAATATTAAAATATGAAATACCGAAACATTTGTTAATATGGATAAATCTTTACGTTTTGGACCCTTTGATCTGTGTCTTGTGATTCCTGTTAATACAATTGGCACATGTGGTTATTACGGTTTTATCAAAATAAAAATGCTTATTTTATTTTTAACTGATACAGATGTTTTGAAAAAAAAGCAGCATATCTCTCAATTGGGACAGAAATACAAATGAAAGGAATCTGGGGAATGACAACAAAGATGAACTGGGTAAGGGGAAAATTACCATAATTTAAAAAACAATAATAAAGAAGCAATAACTAATGAAGATGAAGCAAATATGCTAGCAGCCAGAAACATTTGCTAAAATACATAGTTTGGAAAATCATTCAAACAGAGAATTAACAAAAAGAACAAGAAAAATGACAGAAAATAAAGAAATGCTAGAGACAAAAGAAGATGAAAGCCCATTAAATGCAAAATTCACGTTATTTGAGTCAAAAAGGAGCATTAGTTGGTGCAAAAAGAACAACATAGGGGAAGGACGACATATGGTACAAACTGATTGAAACTCTGTGAAATTATGTATTTAATCCAAAGGTGTGCTATTAAAGATGTACAACAAAATACGGGAGGAAGGGAAGCTACTTCCAAAAGTATGGAAACATGCAGTCATAATTCCTATAGGGAAAATATAGGAAAAATTAACTTACAACCTATGTAAATTAATAGAGAAGATGATAACCAAAATACTAATTGATAAATAGAAAAAAAAGGGATGATGACACTGTATCAGAACGGTTTCCGTAGTGGAAGAACAAGCATGGACCCTGCAATGTTTGGAAAAGAACAAAGAACATGTTTTAGCCACCTTTTTTGATATAGAAAAGTCATCTGACAGCAGAATGTATACATTGCACACTGTTGTGTTACACTATTGTGCGTCGTCTGCAAAGTTCAATGCAATTCTATGTTCTCCTGCCCATGTCAACCGTAGAAAACATACACAGAGACAGCAGTTGCTGAAGAAATATCCGCTGGAAATAACTCTAGCATCCCTGAACCGTCATCTAAAGACCCGGCATGTGATAAAATAGAAAACTCTAATGAAGTGAAAGAGCTTTAAAAAAGCAGCTGCATGAGACACACATTAATCGTGAATTCAGTACTGAGCACTATTGCGAAGAGCACGGAAGCGGTTGTGCAAGTAGTCCATTCTGAGATTATGACGTAAAGCTTAGCATCCCACCCCTATCTCACAACAGACACTTCCTAAAACCATAATTTCACCCAAATGCATCATCATCTATGGTGTTTTTTTCCCACATGTGAAGCAGCCTGCTCTATCCAGATGTTGTGGCAATGATAAACATATTTACAAACTGATATAATAAGCAACTAAAAATGAGAGACAGGCAGTTAGTTTCAGTTTTTTTTTTTTTATTATTCAATGCAATGCTACAAAGACTTAGTATCACCAAGACATGCATATGAATACTGCCATACATTAAAATAACATCGATTAAAAACAAGACAGAACAGATAATTAGCAATATTTGGCATTAAACACACAAAACAATAAACCACCTTAACATTTGATCATAGCCACGAAATGATTTCTGAGAAAAGCTTGTCTCTGATCCATGAGCATGATTCATATCGTTTTCTGTAGAATAATGCATCTGCACACGTGTCATTAAATGACTTTATACTGTATCACCACAAACAATAATAAGATTTTTTATTTTTTAAAACTGCATTTTAGTCGATTCTGTCTCCAGACGTACATTAAATAAATTAAATTGACAGTGGGAATCCGCTGAGCACAGAAGCAGGTGTCAATGATTCCCTCTTCCTGTAATGCTGAAGAAGCCAGACCCATTACCGAGCTCCTAACCGACTTGTCACACGTGACCTCAAAGTCGATGGCATGGGTCTCCTTTCCCTTGTGATGAGATATCTTTTGCTGAGGGTTTATGTGAATGGATTAAACCTGAAGATTATTCGATTAGCTGAGTTGTGTTGGATATGAGATAAATGCACGTGTTTATATGAAGCTTTTGTTAAGACTTGAAACGGTTTGAGAACATTTGGTGGATAATGGAAATGCAGATGTGTTTTTGGAACAAGGCTGATTGATTATCTGATTTTTTGGAAGCCATCATTCACAGTATTGAGTGTATCCAGAGGTTACATGAATTTATGTAAGTACTTGGAGTATTTCTACTCATCTAATGAACAATGACTTGTTTTCTTGTTCCCATTATAGCAGGAAATCGAGATTTCAATAATGTGTATTTACAATGCTATCTTTCATAACTAAGTTTTGCAGAAGTAGGGTGAGTAAGAGGGAAAATTTGTAAATGATAACTTTATATTAAAATTGAATCAGACATTTGTTAACATGTGTCTGTGACGGACTGGCGGGCGACCTGTCCAGGGTTTACCCACGCTTCTCGCCAGATGTGAGCTGGAGATTGGCACTAGCAGACCCCCGAGATCCTGAATGGGATTAAGCGGGAAGGAAAATGAATGAATGTTAACCTGTGTACAACAGGGGCGGGAGTAATAAGGAATATAAATATATATATATATATATATATATAATTCAGACATGACAATCAAAATAAGCTAGAAAATATCGATTAAGAACTGTTGATGAGAAGTTAAGGTACTCTATGGACCCATAGAAATCTTACAGAAAGTGCCAAATGAAAACATCTGTATCATGTATGGCTTTGACAAGGTAATTGCACATCATAAGCTAATTTTTGACTTGCTGGATGCTAATTTGCTACCCAAGGAAGTGTCTGTGTGTAAATATGATGCTCAACGACAACTAAGCAGACCTTCTGAACATCTGCAGATGAACACCACGTGAAGGGAAGGAATACTGCTTGGTAAAACTAGATATTTCATAGCATTCTCTACGATTAAAGCAAAATCCTCTAGCAATGGCACTATGCACTGGGCTGATGGTGGAATATGAAAGCGAGTTGCCAGTGATAATGCTATGCTTTAAGGGAAATTGTATGTCGAGTGATGGGTGAGAAATAAGTTGAAACATCACTGTGTTTATCGTCCCGCTAGTGCAGGTTTGGTTGAAAGGGAGACTGGAATCTTTAAGAAGCAAGCAAAGAGTGGTGAGCTCTTCTTGACATGAGAAATGTGTGGGCGAGGTGGAGCACGACTGAGTCCCCTTGAAATATTGATAGAAGTGAAACACTAAGATATTCCTCAAACTTATCGTCACTCTGTTTTCTTACATCATCAGAACCAACCGTGGTGAATCTCCATGATATGGAAACTGGGTGGTGGTGAAGCATCTCTGAAGGAGAAACTGGTGGTCAGAAACAACAGCGTCGAGGCCAAATCCTTCTCACAAATGTAGATGGCAGTTAAAGTGGAGCTACACGTGAGCCCCTGCAGAAAGTTCCAGAGCTTGCTGAAGGAAAATGCAAACTGCAGGCATAACCCATCGGCCTTGTGTTCATTACTTCTGCAAACATCCTTGTGATCCAAAGGATTGGAGCTCTGTTCATGGAGCAAAAAGTGGAATCTTGGTCATATTCCTTCTGGCAAATGTAACCAAGGTTATTACAGGGAAGGGGTTTTCCTCCCCCAGTGTAAAAAAACAAAAACAAATGGTAGATGTAAAACCAAATCATTCATTCGTTCATTCACAAGGTCTCCAGGGAGAGGCGGGGGTACACCCTAGATGGTAGCCAGTCCATCACATTAGTTATTTGTTAGAACTGAAATGCGAATTACTAGAGATACTGTTATTAAAAATACATTGGTGTAGAAAACTCTAACAGAAAAAAGGAGGGATTTTTTTGTATCAGTATTTTATTTAGTTTTTATATTGTGGATGAGACATGGAGATTTTTGGAGGTGGGGTTTGTCATTCTTACTGCTCACTTCATTTGTCACACACATCACTGCCTTGTTTACGCAGACCAGTGTAACGCGGAAAGAACGAGGACTGCGTTGTTCACTCTGCTCTCGTGGCTTACAGCATGTATAGGATTGTTACATGCATTAGTTTCCTGTTTGCTGTGTGTTTCTGAATTGTTTGATGAGCCTGTGTTTTTGCAATGCTGAATACTTATTTTAAAAAAGGGCATGGATAGACTTGTTGGTTAATTACAGTATTTATGATGTTTTATGTTTTTTTTGTTTGTTTTTGTGTGGATATTGTTTTTTTTTTCTTTTAATGAGAACATACGTGGACATGGACTCAATATGCATAATATGCACATAACATGAAATGTGCATACAAAATTAAGATTTTTTTAGAATTCTTAATTAAGAATTAAAGTTTTTATTCACTCACACCACTCTGGGCTCAGGTTGAAAGAAGATTTTTTGAAGGGTTGAAGAGGAATTCTCAATGGGTTCGGTTTAGAGAAAAATGTCATTCAAATAACATTTCAACCATCTATTGTTTGTAGATTTTGTAGAGAAAACTACATATATATGTAAGATTAAATCTGCACCTGAAGTTTCAGATGGTGACACGTCACAAATGTGTAAATACATGGTATTGCTTTCATTCTTGTGTGGCTGAGGGCAGAAGCAGCAAATGAAATAATGTCCCATGAATAAAACCGAGCTTGGAAAGTTTGCCAGCCTCGATAATCACATAATGGCAGCAAGCATAAAATGTTATGAAAAGTAGGAAAATGACAAGAAGCTTGTGCTGAAAGTTTCAGTTCACTAGTAATGATAATTCAAATCACTCAACAAATGAAACATACAAGCAGCATATCAAATAACACCACTATGGGATCAGATATTCACAAGTAAATAACAACAAATATTGAGCAAACCACAAGACGTACACTCTTCAGCACCAAATGTCACTTCACTTTTAGATGGCTGCGAGACATCAAGTCATGTCCCTGTATTATGCAGTTATAATGTAGACTCCAATCCAGCAAAGATCAGTCAGGATTTTGATCTTTCTGGTCTTGAACATACCCCAAGTACAGATGTACCTTTTAAACCCATTCCTTATAAAAATAATACTTTTGCATTCGGTGTTACTAGAATGCCTGAATGGCCCCATTCCAAGCGGGAAACTCCTTTTTCCTAGTCGTTTTCTGTGAATTTCATATTCCGAAAGCATTCCTGTGCCTCTCCAAGCTGAATCGTCACTCATTTACCGATGACAACATGAACAAACTCAGGACAACAAATCAGAAAGATGGATGGATGTAATGAGAGAAAAGGCATTTCTGCTCCATAAAACATACCTCAACAAACGGCAAAACGAATGACATTTTCTGAAGATCAGTATGTACAATAAATAAATGTGCTTTAATTGCCTTTTGTGCTTTCATTTGACTATTATGAGAATTGCACACATAGAAATGTCCACAGTATTTCAGTAGCAACAAAAGTAGATTATTAAATTCTGATCAGCTGGTTTGTAGTTATTTTGAGATTCTTGTAAACCTGCCAGTCGGGGGAGAGCTGGTGGTGGAAAACGTCCCTTTTAAATACAAAACTTGACAGGTATGCCAGTCACATTGCACGGAGCTTGATGACTGAACATAGTGATATGAGCTTGTAGGCGAGAGGGGCTTTGCATAATAATGTAAAAAAATCATTTTAAGAGAATTTTTCAGCGAACACATTTTGCTGCACTACACTGATGAATCAATGGAGATCAGTGTAAACTCAGGACACAAAGCCAAACTATAAAGTTATATAATGATAATAAAACCATAACCATGCTCTGTAAAACAACCACAATAGCAGACCCAGATAAAGGAGGAGCAGGATGTATAACAATATAAAGAAAGGGCGTCATTGGCCTCCTCAAAACCAGCATTTCTAAAAACACAGCAAACATGTTAATAATCAGTGCATTCATACCACACTCACAAGAAATGAAACCTTGCATGTCATTATCATCATGTTGGTTAGGAACACAGCAGCTGGTGAAGTCGGATGTAAACATTGTTCCAGTTAAAAAATGTAAATAGTTTTATTCTGTTATCCCAGACTCTCAAGGGTTTCAAATCTATATCTATTAGTTTTTCAGATCTTTTGTGTAAAATAGGATCGCCTCAAACCGCTTTGAAACCAGTTGTGGGATATTAAACGATGACACTTACAGGAAGAGGAATATGTTATCCACGACAGTTCAGAAAAACACATACCCTCAGAGGAGGAAGGAAAATCCCTTTGCACTTATGGAACGAGGTTTAAATGTACAGAGATTCTCACAGGGGTTTTTGGGGTGGTTTTTGCACTTTCTTCTCATAGGATCCGGCATGTTTGTACCCAGAGACGTATCCGGATGTGTCCACCACCTCCACGCGGCCAGCTTTCCCTTTCCCACGTCCTGTCTCATCAAAACGCTCCTTGTGTGAGCCTGTGAACTTGCTTGTGTCTGTCAAACGGGAGACGGTCGGTGATGCCACAGCTCGCTGAAGGGCAGAAAAGGTGTTTTCACAAAGGCTTTGCCACACATCATGAAGACAATGTGAAAAATTGGTCATTTATTTTGCTGAATAACACTCTTTCCTTGTAAAGGATGAACAAATCACAAAAACTTAATGTAATTAAGTAGTGTACACAAACATTAAAATGTATGGCACTTATCCTTTCTATGCTCACAATGGTGGTGCTTTCAGGGCCTTCGGTGTCTATATTGATGGCCGAGGTGACATTAACTGTTTTTTAACCAATCAGATTTCTAAAGGCTGATAACCGGGACTTTGCTTTTCCCTGTTCTCTGATTGGTTGATAATCGTGACTGCCGAGCATTTCTGCTAAGATACATTTTTTTGGTGTGCACAATACATTTTTTCTGATTAAACTGCTGGAGATGGTGGGGGAGAGCCATAGTTTAGCTTCAAACATTAACATGAAGTGAATATTAATCCACAGAAGCTGGCGGCAGAATATTGACATTTGCACTTTAAAGTACAATAGCTCTGGTGGTGTGCGGATTTTTGAAACAATCTCAACAGATTCTGAAAGCCGAGAAACAGCTCTTGCCATTGATATCATTGTGGTTATGACAACATTGCATGTGTGCCAGGGGTGGGAAATTTGGGGAGCGTAGGAGAGCAGTGAGAGATGAGTGATTAATATTAACTGTGATTTACTTAGCAATACTTTAGTAGTGTTTTAGCGGAGATTTCACTGTAAATATAATTATATTGTGTATAATAGTATAAGCATTGTCTTAGTCGTAGTAATAGGTTTATTAGTATAAGATTGTGTTGTTTTTGATTTTTGAAGTGTTATGTCCATGATTCCTTTGCATTTGAGCAAGTGTGTCTTTTCTTCCTTATTTCCTCGCATTGTTCCAGCATTTTTGGCACATTAAAGTGTTCAATTTCATTCCCAAAACACTTGGAAATAGAGAAGGACGATGTTTAGACTGTCACCAAGAGTGAGAAGAGCACCTGTCAGTTTTGTGGAACACAAAAAGCAGCAGGCTGTGGACAGCAGCAGCAGGCAGGGGACGTGTCACTGTCTCAATCATATTAAGTGAAAAAAGTTACAGTTTTTATACACAGGGCGTATTCCCAGCTTTATAATGTTTTTCAATATATAGTGTAATTTTTCTAATTATATTAATATAATACTGGTTTATTACTGGCCATGCTCTTGATTTCAATAACATATTACTTCATTTTTAATTTATCATTTGCTAATTTTTGTATAGAAATGCAAGGGGGTCTCTTGGGCAAATCTAGTTTTATGTAATTTCTTTATATTTATAGGATTCCCTGATGATGGGGAAACCTCCTGTGGCAAGGGTGGGCTCTGCTTCACAATAGTCAACAGAGTCAATCTGAAAACCTGTGAAATGGACTCCGCACAATAGGTTGAGGTTCTTTTTGTTTTTTTTTTACTTTTTTTGTTGTTATACACTGTACCGAGAAATTCTAACATAAAAATAACAAATATTTGTCAGTTTTTGAAAGCTTTATTTCATCTGAAAAGAAAAAGGTTAATTCTAAAAACTCTAATTCATATAGTTTGAAAACAAGACAAGAATACCTGGTGAACTGTTATAATTATAGGAGTAAAAGGGTTAACACACAAAATGAGTGGTAATGCTATTGGTAACTGGCTTACAGCAGCACATTTAGGACTCAAGCACCAAAGGCTCGACCCCTGTATGGACTAGAGCACCAAAAGAGAACCCAGTTATATTTCACCAAGGTATTGTTTTGTGGCTTTCAGGGAATTTGGGAGGGCCTATATTGTGTTCCAAAATCACAGGAATTCCCGCACACAGAACAAAGCGTGAAAATTAGGTGTTGCAAAATGACAATACCAGGCGGCACGGTGGCGCAGTGGGTAGCACTGTGGCCTTTCAGTTAGAAGGTTGTCGGTTCGTGGCTCACCAGTGACCTTCTTGGAAGGAGTTTGCATGTTCTCCCCGTACTTGTGTGGCTTTCTTCTGGGTACTCCGGTTTCCTCTACATTTAGGTTAATTGAAAAATTTAAATTCCCCTTAGGTGTGAATGTTGCCCTGCGATGAACTGGCGACATGTCCAGGGTGTGTGATCACTGCTTGTAGCTTTATTGCAGGATGACCCAAAGCAACAGAACATTGCTTAATTCTTCTCGACAATTAAGCTATACATGTTACAAACTACTTGACAGAATGACTTGAACTAATTGTGCAAACTTTAGATTTTTTTAGTTATTAGAAAAAAAATATGTATAAATGCCTCTCTCTGTATCAGGTCATGTTACATTTGTGTAGTGCATTGAGGGCTTTTGCAGAAGGGATGTGATGATGGTGGAAGTAAAAGGTGGAGGGATTAATTATTGAAGGCCTAGATATCAAATGCATGACCTACCATCGTAAAACATATGTGTTGATAATAAAGAAAGATGTCAGATATGTGTGATTGAGAGGGTTGATTTTATTCTCTTACCGTGACTCCAATGATGACTGGTGACTTTCCCTCAATCATCTTGAAAAGCTCCTGTGAGGCCTCTTCGCTGCCCTTCTCTTTGAAGCGTTTTCTGGACAGCTCCATCAGCGCCTCCTTGAACTGACTGTATGTAATTGTGCGAGCAGATTTATTTCTGAAAACCATTTCACACAGACAAGGCAACAATTAAACCATTGCATAACTGAGCCATCAAATATAAAAGAGAAAAGCAGGTCAGTGATTCGGGCGACACACAAGAATCTCTAGATCAGAGGTGGCAAACATACATTTTGGAGAAAGAACAGCATTTAAATATATTCTTTATTTACGAATGAGGTGCGAAACAGTTCTGCTTATTGTTTAACTAAACAGAGCGACTGTTTTACATGTTTAGCCATAGAGTGATGATGCAGGTAGAATTTCAGTGGTTACATAAAACGGTAGTCTATGCTAAAAGCCTATCCTTATTTTACAGTGGAAACTTTCTGAGGTGATTTTCCCAATGTCTGTCAGTTATAGCTCTAAGGGAACTCGGAATAAAGATCCCAACAGTTGTCTGGCTCCCGGACAGGAGGTTTAACTGCTGGCACATTACCGCGTTGAGTTGCAGCAGCAGTGTAGCAAACATCAACTACCAGCTTGGTGTATGCTCCCATTACCTGCCCTCACAAGCCTGACGCTTGCTCCATGGGGGTCAAGACAGAATCTGTCTCTCACGACCGTATTCCTTGGTATGAGCAACCAGATTGCGGAACGCTGTCCAGGTTCACACCCAGACCAGAAAAATGGCGACTCCATTCCTTGGCTGTTCAGCAGATAAGGGAGAAGGTTGGCAAAGCACAGGTGTCCTGTTCACTTCTAAAAATGCTGTAGAACTCGCGTTGCCATGTCTTTACCCCGTTACCCCGTCCTCCTCTCTCTCTCTCTCTCTCTCTCTCTCAAGGTGTCGAAAAAGAAATAATGTTTATAACGTGGAAAGTACTGTTCTGTAGCACAACTTAGAGAAACCCTGTGAGACGTTCTCAGAAGCGTCTCTCCATCTGTCTGCGCTTGTGCTTGAAATTGTGTTTGTGTCAGTAATTCGTGAAATATCCGTGGAATATCTTCCAACTTGTCATTCCACCTCCTCCTCCGACACATCGCCTCACTCTCAAGGTAAGGTTTTCACATTTATGTACATATTACGTATTTTGCTTGTGTTTTATTCTGTTTTATTATCATTTATTACATTAACAATGTGTAGATTTAAGGATTGAAGAAACGTTACTTGATTTTTCTCTGGTTTTCCTTTTTTTTTCATCTACTTATACTGTTGTTTCTGAGAGCCGTTGCACGGATTAGGCATTTTACATGTAAAACTTGCTTTGAGATACGAAATGTTCAAGAACCGAACGTCACCCTGGAATGGATTAATTTCATATCTCGGGTACCACTGTATTATAAACAGTGTTCGAGATACGAAAGGTCTACGAAAAGGGCTGATACGCTTTAAATCAGTTTTAAATAAAGCGAAACATTATGCACAGATTACCAATAATGTGCTGTTACAAAAGTTGGAATCAAGGTGTCGTAAAAGAAATAACGTTAATAAAGTGGAAAGTGCTGTTCTGTAGCGCAAGATAGAGGACAAACCACCGTGACGCGATCTCAGAAGCGCTCTCTCCATCCTTTCACACACTGTCTACGCTTGGGCTCAAAACCATGATGATGTTCGTAATTTCTGAAATATCTTGAGATATTATCTTGAGAAGTTAACTTTTATACGCGGTGCCGTCAATTTTTTCTGCCATCCGCTCCGTTCCACCTCCTCCCAACACTTCGCCACATCGCTTCACTTGCAAGGTAAGGTTTCACATTTGTAACTTACATATTACATATTTCGCATGTGTTTTCTTCAGTTTTTTATCACTAATTACATGAGCAATGTGTAGTATTAAGGATTGAAGAAACATTTTTCATCTACTTATTCTTGTTGATTATGTGTTTTACATGTAAAACTTGCTTCGAGATACGAAAGCCACCCTGGAACGGATTAATTTCTTATCTTGAGGTACCACTGTACAACATAACTTAAATTTTGTGTCTCTGTGACTCTCTGAATGATTCACCAATGGTCTCTTGCTTTTGGTGCGTGTGACTCAGGCTTGCAGTGATGCTGCGTGATGACAAAAAGACATGTACCAACAGTTAGCATACATCACATTCAGGTGTTATTTACATAGTGGAGGCTGAGACTGGGTTCCTGCGTATGGTGGCTGATCAAGAATCACTGGGAATATCACGGTCGGTCCCCACTAATCGCTGAACAAGGGATTTTGAGAAGTTTGACCGGAGGCACAAAAGCGCTCATAATGTGATGGGGGCGCGGGAGGTGCTGCTGATACAGAGACCGCTTCCAGGGTATGGTGGTATAGAAAGGGTCATCGGGAGCAGAGCAGTCTCGTCCGACTATCCGAAGGAAAATGGCAAGAAGCATAGAGTGAGAGAGCGCAAGGCATGAAATATCTACTTTTCATGATGCGTGGCTGTATTTGGTCATCCAAATATAAAGCACCCATCAGCGCTTTTTTTTCCTTGTCTGGTTGCATCATGGCATCCTGCGGTCCCAACTCTCCAGGCGACAAACAGGAGAATTTTTGTTCTTTTTGGGGATCTTGGCGGCAGCATCGACAAAAGGCTTGGTGGTGGAAACGAACACACCCGAGGAACTGTGGTAATAACATACACACAGCTAATAGACCATAGGCTGCAACGGATGTTTGCTAATAAAGTTAGCAGCCTGAGTTATGTGCAAAAATTTAAGCTAGCTATGAATTCACAAACAATCAGGTGCCTCTTGAGATTGACAGATTACATATGCATCATTGTATTTTTTTGATGAAAAGCCTATTGACAATATCACAGTGAGAAATGGAGCATTAATTTTACATTTCTTAGAGTTACATTAATTTATTAAAAGACATTTTCTTAACATACTAAATATTAATCTACACTGATCAAAACTAGACCCCCTTTCCAAGGTCAGTAAAATTTTGGTGAGCCCAGATGACGAAGGCTTATACAGCTGCGGGTCAAACTGCTGCGTCACTGCATACCATGGCGACCTTACAGTACTTTCAGGTCAAGGTCCTCCGTGACATGCACCAGAGTGGTGGCAGCCATTAGTCCTTAACAGACTTACCTTCGCCCTGATATTAACATCATGTTGCTTTGATTGTTGAAAACGAAAGTTAATTAAAAGTCCTGTGAATTCACAAGACTTGTGGTATGTAGAGGTTCTTGGCCATTATTTACACAGAAAATATTGTGAATACTGGTGGCAAGGTGGCACAGTGGGTAGCAATTGTGGCCTTCTAGTTAGGTTTTCGGTTCGAGGCTGATGTGAATGTAGCTTTTGACATCTCTTTGGTTTGGACAAGGTGGAAATTGAGGTTTACAGTGGTAAATATTTTAAATGTAACAAAAATAACTATTACTACGTCTCTGCTTCTCGATGAGTTGAGAACCAGACCTTTCAACAGGGTTAATCACAGATCAATATCGAACACTGTGTGAAAAGTGGACTCTGTGAAAAAATCTAACAGAAATGTTTTATAATCTCGTACTTCACTTTGGAGAAGACAATATCCACATCGGTGAGTGTGATGCTCTTTCCATCAATGATACCGCAGTCCTTGCAGAGTTTGGACCAATTTTTGCCGTTCATTTCTTTTCCGGTGGCACGAGTGTCTCCATGGATGGCGAAGCGTTTAAATGACTCCTCTAATGCTGTAATCTCCACTGGTGTCTTGGCTCCGGCACCGCCATCACTGGTGCCATTTGATGCAGAGGACAAACGTTTGCTGGCATTGTCTTTTGAATGATCAGTATGAGGCCTCATGGGCGAGCTGTTTGGGACAGGGTGTTTGGCCGACTGCACTTTAAACTCCTCCATAACGGTACTGGGGAAAAGGCATATAAACATTCCTTTGATTAAAATGGTTAGCATTTATCAGGTTTACAGTTAACAGATGTTCAAATATATCTTTGCATTTGTGTATTTAGCAGGAAGTGTCAAAGTTTGTTTTGAGTTACGAACATGTTTGTAACTTGATTAGATCAATTTAATCAGGTTACGTATTAATTTAAAGAATTGGCATATGCTTTTAATTTACTGTACATTGTGTTGTAAAACACTAATAAAGTCCAAAATCTAAATGGTGTATGCTAGTGGTTCTTAAACATTTCCCAGTCATGTATTTAATGTTTTTATGTTTGTTAAAGCATAGTCCACATTCACATAAGTATGTTTTGCCGAACGTCATCTAGGTTTTGTGAGATGGTAAAACAATGAGATGGTAAATGAAATCTTTCAGCACCTTTTAGACATTGCTGTAACTAACAGCGTCATTGTGCACAAGGAGCTCAGCATGATGCAGCAACACAAGCCAATGAAAGCCCAGGCTTTCCAGGGGCAGCTATGTGCCACATTACTCCGTGTGTCACTGGCTAGCTCACCCTGCACTCAAGACAAAAATCTCTTCCACAATTATTGGCACCTCTAACGATTTCTAGAAAATACATGTAATTGAAGTATTTCCGTGGGTAGCACTGTGGCCTTCCTGTTAGAAGGTTGTCGGTTCGAGGCTCGCCGGTGACCTTCCTGGAAGGAGTTTGCATGTTCTCCCCGTGCTTGCGTGGGTTTCCTCCGGATACTCCGGTTTCCCCTATATCCCCAAAAATATGTCGACCTGTCCAGGGTGTACCACCACCTCTCGCCCAATGTGTGCTGGAGATAGGTAACGCCAGAACCCAGTGATCCCAAAAGGGAATAAGCGGGTTGGAAATTGAATGAATGAATGAAGTATTTCTGCCATTTCTACAGCAGTTTACAAAGTTAATCAGAGTATTTAGGATTATTTAATTAGTAATCTATCACTTCCTGCTTTCCAGTGGTATAAATATGTGATACAAAGTTCATTTATCTTGTTCACTCTTCCACATGCAAACGACAAAGGAACACACCATTCAAGTTCGGCAGATGTGTGTCGACCTTCACAAGTAAAACAATGAATAAAAGAAAATAGCCACCCACATGCACCTACCTATATCTACTGTGAGAGGAATCATTGAGAGGTTTTAAAAACTGGAACAGTGGTAAACAAGCCTGAACAAGCACAATGAGGAGGATGGTAAGAGAATTTAATAAAAAAAAAAAAAATCACCAAAGCTTGATGACCATAGAGCGGGGGCAGCAGCATCTGGGAGCGCGTGCCATCGGGCTAGGTTTTTGACACAGGACTCAAAGGGAACCCATGGGAACCACACACGGTGCCCCAACCAGTCTGAGAGGCGTCAGTAAAGGCGGTCTAAAGGCGTGGCTAGTAAAGGCCAGTCGTCGCCAGGAGAGAATGCTAGCCTCAGCCCTCGGAACAGAACCTCAGAAAGGGTTTGTGCCTCAGAGCTTCCTGGAAGTATGCATGTAGCGAACCAGTCCCCAGGATAAATGCTAGGTAGAATGCTGTGGACCGTCAGCATCTTGAACAGAAACTTGGCCAGGTAGCTGTTCAGACACCTCAGCTCCAGGACTGGTCACAGATTTTTTGGGGGCCAGGAAGTACAGGCCGTGGAACCTGTGTTCCATGTTGGCTGGAGGTTCTTGCTCGACTGCTCCTTTTCTCCTCTCACAGGAGTGAGTCACTCGTCTGGGGGACAGGGTTGTGAATCAAACCACAAAACCTGGGAGGCTTCATAAACATTGTGCAATGAGCCATGAAAGTTAAAAAATGTTAAACTTTGTGCTAATGAGAAGTGACCATCAACATCCAACAGGACTCCATCAAGACACACCTCCTGCACCAGGTTTAACCTAGATGTTTATTTGTGAACCCACTGAACTCTGTGTTTACACTTGCAAAAAAAAGCAGAAAATGTTCATCGTTCATGACTGATAGATAGTACATGTAATTTGAACGTAGTATTAACGGTTGCACTTTTTCCCTCAGAATTTTAAGCAGGAAAATAATGGATTTGTTGTTGACTCACGTCACATTGCTGGTCAACCACTCATTGACAAGAGAATAAATGATGGTACCCCCAGTAGCAACGCTCTGCTAGTCTTTGGGAAGAGGAGCTGCAAAGTAGTTTCTTTTGGTCTGTATGGGGCGTCAGCATGCAAAAACAGGGGGAAAAGCCTTACAGCAAAAAGAGACGCATGTGCATTTCTTTGACTAAAATAACACAATAAACACAACTATTCTCTGTGATTTAATCTAAACTCTAACAGTAGCGCTGCTGTCTGTCTCACATTGAACCATATTTCTGTCTACCTTTAACTTGAAATGGTCTCACACAAACTTTTGACATTTTCTCAACAAGTCTATCGCTTTTCTCTTGCATTCCTTATCAGTCAGTCAATGAATTGATTTCTGGTTACGGTCGCTACTAAGTTTCCGTGTGTCAGTTTACACAATGCTGAAGTGATACATCATTGATTAGAGGAAAAGTAATCGGTTAATTTTCGTAATCAATTAAATCTAATAATGTGGTCTACTGTTTCTGGCCTGACTATTATCAGATTCTATTAATCCCCATCTGCAATCCTCTCCTCTTTCTACTTTGACGCATCTGCATAAAAGCACCATGAAAATTAACTTCATTTAACTTGATTTTTTTTTTCATCTAAAAACTTACCTTGGCTCTTTGTTGCTCATCCAGAGCTCTGGTTCTCTTGTGTTTGCGTTGAGTTGCTCCTTGTTTTTAGTAATGCAGCTGATAACACAGAAGAATTGAACACATATTTAATGGGATGAAAAAGAAAACAGCAAAGTAAAAACACTAGTAGGTGTGGAAAAAAGAATGCTGTCAAACTGGACGTGTTAATCATTAATTTTACCATGAACAAGATGCAGTGAATCCAAATCAATACTTGCTGTGAGCACCCTTGGTCTACCGAACAGCAGCAATTCTTCTAGTTGCACTTGCTCAAAGTTTCTGAAGGAACTCTGCTAATGGTTTATCCAAAGGTCGTCGAGAACTGACTCCAGATCTTCTGTGGAAGAAGCTTTCGCACACCTTTCTGTCTCTTCATGTAATCCCAGACAAACTCAATGATGATGAGATCAGGGCTCTGTGGGAGCCATGCATCACTTCCTAGGATAGTTCAAACTGTAGTTTGGGGTCATTGTCTTGCTGCAGAACACATTTCTATATTTTGACAGTTCAATCTTGAACAAATCTTCAACTCCGCCTTGCTTCTCTTTTGCTGCTGTGCTGCTCTCCGTCCCTTCAATGAACAAACTTCCTTCAACCAAATATTTAACTGATCAGAGCACCTGCTGCCCTTTTCTTTGGGACTGTCTGTGATGGCACTGTGGGACATCTTCCATTTTCAAAGGGTAGTTAGCTTAATGTGTGTTGTATCTGCTGCACAAGTTCCCTTCCTCAACCACTGTATCTACGATCCTCAACACTGCCCATTTCTTTGTGCTTCTTCAGAAGAGCTTAATCAGCACATCTTGATACCCTCAGTATGCTTTGGAATCTTTGTCTGGGAGAGACCTTGTTGATGCAGTGTAACCACATTGTGTCTAGCTGCTGTGCTCAATCTTGCCATGAACAAAAAAACTGTGGGAACACTCTCAGCCTCACCCTAGTAGCAAAGTTTAGCTCTTAGATTTGGTGCTGGTTTGAAGAACATAACGTAGAAACCCCAAATATTGATTTGATTTGGATTTTTCTTTTGTTCACTTACTTTGAATTCTGTAGATTTTCAAAAATAAATGACTGTAAGATTGTGAATAATTGTGTATATATTTATATACATGTACACTGTGTGCAGAGTTATGTATTTTGACCACATCATCCTTTTTATGCATGTTGTCATACTCCAAGCTGTATAGTCTTGAAAGCTTGCTCCCAAGTAAGTGTATCAGCTGATGTGCATCTGTGTAATGAGAAGAGGTGTGGTCTAATGACCATTAACATCCTATGTCAGGTGTGCATAATCATTAGGCGACTTCCTTTCCTTTGGTAAAATGGGTCAGAAGAGATATTTGACGGACTGAAAAGTCTAAACTTGTGAGATGTCTTGCAGAGGGATGACGCAGCCTTGAAATTGACAAGCTTTGAAGCGGGATCACAGAACAACAAGCCTGGCAAATAGCCAACAGGGTCGCAAGAAGCGCGTTGAAAAAAGAAGGGGCAAAAAAAACCTTCCCAAGAACAGAGGAAAATCAAGCGTGAAGCTGCCAAGATGCCATTTGCCACCAGTTCAGCCATTTATCAGAACTCCAACGTTACTGGAGTACCAAAAAGCACAAGGTGTGCAATACTCAGGGACATGGCCAAGGTAAGGAAGGCTGAAAAATGACCACCACTGAAAAAGAGACAAGTCAAAATGTCAAGAATGGGCCAAGAAATATCTCAAGACCGATTTTTCTAAGGTTTTTTGGTCTGATGAAATAAGAGTGAGTCTGTATGGGCCAGATGAATGGGCCCGTTGCTGGACCAGTAAAGGGCAGAAAGCTCCACTCTGACTCAGGCGCCAGCAAGGTACTGGTATGGGCTGGTGCCATCAAAGATGAGCTTGTGGGACCTTTTCGGGTTGAGGACGGAGTAAACTCAACTCCCAGTCCTATTGCCAGTTCCTGGAAGACACCTTCTTCAAGCAGGACAATGCTCCATCACATGCCTCCAATTACTCCACAGCGTGGCTGGCCAGTAAAGGTCTTAAAGATCATGACCATGACATGGCCCCCTTGTTCACCCGATCTGAACCCCATAGAGAACCTGTGGTCCCTCATCAAACGTGAGATCTACACGGAGGGAAAGCAGTACATCTCTCTGGACAGTGTCTGGGAGGCTGTGGTTGCTGCTGCATGCAATGTTGATGGTGAACAGATCAAGAAGCTCACAGAATCCATGGATGGAAGGCTTTTGAGTGTCATGTAAAGAAAGGTGGCTTTATTGGTCACTGATTTGTTTGTTTGTTTTGTTTTTGAATGTGAGAAATGTCTATTTGTAAATTTTGAGATGTTCTTTTGCTTTGCCTGGCAAAAATAAAAAAGTGGGATGGGTATATATATATATACTGTCTCTTATACACATCTAGATGTGTATAAGAGACAGTACCTGCACACACAGATATCCTCCTAAGATGGCCAAAATTAAATAAGCCCCAGTCTAACTTGGAAAAAACATTCAGCTTCAATATTTATGCATCTTTTGGGTTGATTGAGAATATAACTTGCCTAATAACTCTGCACACACTGTAAATATTTTACAAATATTCAATAATTAAAGTTCCCACACGCTATAAATTTAATATTTATAGTTCGGAAACTATTCTTTGTTTCTAAAAAAAAGCTAAACTTTTGCGAAGTGCCCTAAGAACAGTATATATGTTACACATGCATATTAAAGACACTCAACCTGCCAATTTCTGAACAATTAAAGACACATGGTGCACCACGGCTACCTGACCCTGAGGTTCCATGCTGCACTTTAGCAACAATAGCACTAGTGTTGCAATGCCATGCTAAAATACATTCAACGATCAAAGTCACCCGGAACTGAGAAGGTTACGTTACACCGTATTCTGTATAAAGGGCAGTGAAATAAAACTAAATAAATGTATTTTAATTCTCCCATAACACATGAGGACTTTGTTGCTTCTTAAATCCTGACTACTATTTCCTATAACCTTATCTACAAACAGGTCCGCAATATGCTCAGCAGATTAACTGTTCTTATAAATACAGTCAGTAAAGACTCACCTCCCAGAAACTCCCATAATGCACTGCAGACATCACACATGCACTCCCATGCTCAAATACACAAAAAAAAAAACACTACACAGAATGCAAAGCCAAGCTCAGTCCCAAATTCCCAATCCGTGTCGCATCCTTCTCGAACTGAAGGCACAACATTTATGTCACAGACTATCTTTATAGTGCACAGAAGAGTTCCGTGTATAGCACAAGTGACTCCGCGAGTAGAGTGTACGTACAACAGCACACTTGAAGATGCCCTTAATCAGGAGTCTCCTTCAACAAATAAAACAACTTTATGAATGTCCATTAGTCAATGCTCTATGCTTCTATTGTGCTGTGATGGGCTGCACAGAGCAAAGGGGAGACACAGAGACATCGCCACGATCACGGCACAAGAAAGAATGGAGAAAGACAGGCATTCAACCCTTGAGTCCATGGTTATGCTTTCTGGGTCAAAAATGAAATAAAAAAAAATCAATTTCTTTGCTCATTTAATTTCGCACAGAACTATAGAGTCTTTGATTGGTGGAGCTATGATGACACGTTTTTGCCTTCTGGTCATGTGCACTGCACAGATGAGCACCCAGACCATGAACTGACCTATTTTACACAAAACAATACTATTTATAGCTCTGCAAAAATACACAGGGACAGAAAATTACATTAAATGACTGACTGCATTAGAGGACATGCAGAGGGATATGATGAAACATGTCTGAAGCACGGAGAAGCAATCGCGAAAAAAACTGACCTCATGAATTGTTTTTTTTAATTTTTTTATTTTATGGAAGCACTCATTCCTTTGAAAGAGTGAGGCAGGCTTCAGGGCAGCATACGCTTACCATGCACACTCACATCAAATCCTCTGGGGAAATTAGTCCGATTACGCTAATGCTTTTGAACTTGTGGATGAAATGTACAGCCTTCACTCCCACAGCTGCCCCAAATCAGGAGTGGAAGAATCCATGAATTAAATATGTATTTGTTCAATTTAGTTTATTCACAAATCTGGCTGCCCTATGGTCAAGTGAGGATAATGGAGTTAGGGACATATGGCGAAAATTGGAGCAGTGAGAAACCTCAAGCACTTTTACAGCATCATTCAACAGCGACACGATGCATCTACTGGGGGATGGATGGATGGATGGATGGATGGATGGATGGATGGATGGATGGATGGATGGATGGATGGATTATGTAACCCTTTCTGTACAGTCTGAGCGTTACATAAACAGTGCGAGCATCATGACGAATCACGTGATCACGTTATCATCACGAATACTGTACATCTCTTATCACCTCGCTGCCTTTTTTACATGCAACACTCACAAATAAAGGGCTAACGGGTCCAATGAAGAAGAAAGCTAAAACGAAAGCAAAACGGACGTCTTTAACACGCGTGCTGACAGCAAACGACGCGTTCTGTTTGTTTATGAGGTGAATGGTTGAGCACTGAAACATCCTCGACATACAACAAACTTCGCGCGTCTCAGTCGAATAACACAATGGAAACGTGTTGTTATATCAGTGGAATGCAGTCTTACCTCAGCGACGTCTGTGGGTTTCTTGTGTCTGTGACTAGAGGAACGTCATGTTTGCATCAGGCAACCGCGGGAATGAGGCGCGACGCTACGCTTGCTTCTGGGCTCTGATTGGGTAGCTGCCTTTTGATCGCTCGCTTTGTTCTGCGCGGTGATTGGCTGCAGAGATTCCTTATCAACGTTATATAACGTATGCCCCTGTACCCCAAAATCATTCTTTTTTTTTCATAATCTATATCCGTTTTGCTCTACATTGAGTAAACCTCCGTTTTATGTAATATTTCTCCCCGAGTAGCAAATTAAGTTAAATTAATATATCATATGGTGAATAGTATTTGGTTTGTGATTACTGTGCCTTGTTTGCCACAGCCTCAGTTTATTGCAGTACACATAATATGTCACGCCCATAGAATCACAGAATATAAAATAGGCAAATTAATTTGCCCAAATATTGTTATAAAACGTCAGTTTTTCAAATAGAGGAAAAAAGCTGAATGTCTCAAAAACATATTTAAAATGTATAAACCAGTAAGGGCTCTGTCTTTACCTAAGCAAGTCCTTTTTGGTCTTTCAGGCACTTTAGCCTGATGTGCATTTGAACCCATAAAAAGGGCTTTTTCACAAAACCATAGAAATTTCTTTTAATTTTACACTAGGTTATTTTTCTAAAAGAGTGAACCTGTAAATGCCCTGTGAAGAACATCAAAGTGTCCTTATAAGTGTTCCATTCAGTCAGTTGTATTTTATTACTTCTTTTTTGCCCATTAAAAAAAGGTTATTCGAAAACACATTAACTTTTTTTTTAGCTGAGCTTATGAAAGAAAACAAAGTTTTATATTACATTTTATAATTTATTTAGTAATAGTATGACAATCATTATTTATGTCGTTGACAATTTAAAGGAAGATATTGTGATTTATCCCATGGTCTGTCTGAATACTCGATTCTGGTTGGCTGGCAACCCGTGCAGCTAATTTTGAATACCTGCACAGGTAGTTCAGGTCAGTTTATTCACTCTGTGTATCAATGCGCTCCTACACCATGATCGCTGCTCCATGGATTGAAAAGAGATGTCATTTCTTTATTTAGAACATTTTGAGCTATTGAGCAGAGAAACCGAATCTGTAGCTAACTGAACTCACTCCTCTGCCATTTTACCGCAAAAAAAAACACCAGATGCTGCATCTCTAAGCTAAGGATTCAATAAGACAGGCGCTTGGACCACAAATGTCTTTACACACCTATGCAGTTTTATATGCAGGGGCTGCATGCAATAAATATTTAGTCTTAATTTCCTGGACGCTAATGTGATTTTAAACCATATGGAAAAAAAATGCTGTGCTTTTTTTAAGCAGTGGGTCAATCTCTGTAATTGGCTCGTTTGGTCACATGTCTTCAGCCGGGAATGGCACCAACAGGGGGCGCTCGAGAACAAAACGAGGTGCTGTACTCCCAGCACGACGTGATTTTAGAACAGAATCTCTCATCCTCCTTCTCGATAAATGCGCCTCACACAAAGCTAATTGCTTCTGCGCCACCCTGTGGCATGGTGTGAATTACAGTTAACTGAAGCGCCATCTAGTGTTCAGAAGAGGGTCTTTTAAAATGCAAGAGAAAGACGCAGGGAGCTGATGACGCAGCAGCAAAAGTGAAACATAGATGTGTAAGGCCTAATGAGGCAGTAACCAAGCTCAACAACCAACATCACCCACTTTCACAAATGCAGAAGCGAATAAATTGCAGTATCAGCTATAGTTTTATCATAAAAGTCAACTGTGTTGATAGCACGAACGTTAACATTGTTTTGCTACATGTTCTAGCGATATGCTAATAACATAATTACACAATATAAATGAAACATTTCAGATGCACAGTAGCTGTTCAAATTGTAAAAGTATGGGCTATGGTAAACGTATGGATATTAGATTAACAGTAAGGGGATCCTCATCCCAAAATTAAAGAATCCACGGCACTATTTTTTGTGTGTTGTCATTTGTGAGCTAACTGACTAAAATAACTTTAATTCCATTCATTTATTACAGCCATGCATATTAATAATAATTTAAACACTTTTGTGTTGGCAAATGACCATAACATAAATGGGATAATCAATGCTCAAGCGTGCTTTATACAGTTATAACGTGCTTTATACTTTGCGCGTCAGGTGGTTAGCCCTACCCCGCCCAGTGTACTATAACTGTAGCATTGATTATCGCTTACTTGAAAATGCATTGAAATTCTTCCCAAATATGAAATAGATACAGATGAATGTTAGCATTTTAACAATGCTAAAGAAGAAAGAAAATCCCACTTCAATCACTGGCATCTGAAAAAAAAGGATGTTGGTAAGCAACCAGTTCTGAGGTTGTACTGAGGTGTAGGGGTCAGTGGTGGACAAAGTACACAGATTAAGTATGTGAGTTAAAGTAGAGATACACTAGGTAAAATATTACTCCAATAAAAGTGCTCCCAGAATTGCACTTAAAGGTACAAAAGTATTTGCCTTAAAATGTACTTAAGTATTTAAAGTACTATTATTTAACATGGCTATGATGTACATTTATCATCTAAATTTCCTTTATATTACACAATTTCAGAACAGGCTTTTATTCAACTTATGGTTTAAGTTTATTTAAAAAAAATAAAAATAAAAAAATAACTTTTTAATGTCTAAATTTTTAAACACAGGTTCGCAAGTTTTCTTTTTTCTATTTTGTACCTAAATGCCTGTGCGTAAATATAACCTGGTCATAGCAGATTACCGTGAAACAAACTAGTTTTTGAGGGTTTCTTCCATCATTTATTAAGGCATGGGTTGAAAAACGCTGCTGTTGAACTAACACTGAACTACATTCGCTCTAAGTAGATACCACCCAGTGCCAACCACAACAATTCAAAACACAACGCACTGTACCCTGATTAGTCACATACTCGACCAATTACAGCTTTTATCCACTGGTGAATAAAAGGAATGACTAAATGGATTTGAGTGAAAAGTAATATATTTGGCTTTAAAATGTTGTGAAGTTAAAGTAAAAAGTCTCCCCAAATTAAAAGTACAAATACTTGAAAAAGCTGCTTAAGTACAGAAATTAATTACCGGTACATTTACTTCGTTACTGCCCACCACTGGTAGTGGTTAGTACTGCAGCCTCTCAGAAGGTTTGTGTGCTCGCTTCAGGCTTGTCTGGCTTCATCTGGTTCCTAGTTCCTTCTGGAATCAGAAATTAATGAATGACTTCAGTATTCCTTTCTGTCCATATCTGCTGGTGTACTGCAGCCGCATCCATTATTGAGCTTCCCAGTGGATCTTGAACTACTGGATTCATCTCCACTCGACCAGGAACCACATTAAGTAGCATTACAGGAAGTGTCATCAAGCCGAAAGACATTGCTGGGTCACCTGCAAACAAGCACAACACAAATCCACAGTATACACATATTTGCGTTCGTATTATGCATTTTGCTTGTGTTTTATTCTGTTTTGTTTTCATTTATTATAATGAAATTATTATACATACATACATACACACACACACACACACACGCACACACACACGCACACACACACACACACACACACGCACACACACACACACACACACACACACATATATATATAACCCTGTGACCCCAAAAGAGGAATAAGCAGGTTGGAAAATCAAATTAATATTTCTATCCAAGAAAGGCGTGCATTCCACCTCGCAGTTATTTATGTATAATCTGATACACAAACATAAGCACACACACACACACTTCTATAAAAAATAAATAAATAAATAAATAATTTTCACCTGGAATAATTTGTGTTGATTCTGAAAAATCCTGATGATGCTCACCACTGGCTTCACCCAACTGTAAAGATATTTATCTCTATTTAAATGCAATACATTTCAAAGCTTTGAATTACTCTCCAGTGGAGCTGGGTTTGTGGGATTACCTCAGCACAGATGGGCTCTGGCATCTGACTCGAAGTTTCTCTTCTGTCTTCAAGTTTGAAGATACTAGAACTAAAAACAAGTCAGTGAACTTACATGAAAACAAAGTAAGAGCTTTTAGAGTCAGTCCAGGCCTTACCATGATCTGCTGGGAAGAAGAGCATCACAGTTCACCAGAGACTCCAGTGGCTGTATACTCTACCAACAACAGCCCAGATGTGAGTTTACTCTCCTTTCTCTTGTAATTGACTGTGCATCTGGAAAGTTTCACTGTTCTACAGTCTTTCCACGTATTTTGTTACACTCTTAGAAAAAAAATAATGAAACTCTTTTTCTCCCCCTAAATTTCTGCGCAGTATCTTATGAAACCCCAATAATGTAACAAGTGAATGTAAGAAATCACATTTACATCAATATTCACAGCCCTTGCTCAGAATTTAGTTGACACATGGTTGAAATTACAGCATAAACCTTTTAGAATGAGACATCATAAGCCTGACTTCTATTTTTGGGGTGCATTCATTTTTGCTGAAGCTCTCAAGCTCCATCAGGTTGAATGGACAGCAATAAAGCAGAGGTTTTTTTTTCAGAGAGGCTTTGAAACAGGCTTCAAATTCAGGCTTCTGCTTGGCACTCATTTCATAGATTTATTCAGAAGCAACTTCTTTGATATCTTGAAGAGGTGCTTGGGGTCCTCGTTCTGCTGAAAGTTGAACTGTCGCCCCAGTATGAGGTCAAGAAACCTGTATCCTTCAGGATATCTCTGGGCATTCATCTGTCCTCAATCCTGATTAATCTCTCGATCACTGAAGAACATTCCCACAGCATGATGCTATCACCACAATGCTTCACTTAAAGAATGGTAAAGTATGGACATGCCTACTTCCATGTTTTTCTTTTTGTGCAAAAGTGTCCTTAGCTGGCCCAGAAGCTATTTTAAAAAAAGATGTAATGGACACTCCAAGCTTGACTATTTTTACTCCCTTTTACAAGATTCTGAAGGTGAGTAATCTCATGCTAATGTACACAAGGCTTGTTTGTCAAAGTGACTCGTGTGGTAATCTGGATATTGCTGGCTTACCCACATTATTATCATAGATTTTTCAAGTTATCATTTCAGCGGCTATGTTATTATTATCATCATCATCTCTTTGACTTTGTGTATAAATGTGTCAATAGTATATCTATTTGTATATCTGAGAGTAACCTCTAGGGACCTCTCCGTAACCCGCCGGGCCCTACGGATGTCCCCCTTTGAGCACTTGCACTCAGCAGATTTGAGGACCGCTCTCCAGGTGGCCTTGTTAGATACAATGATACATTAACAAAGTCACTTTAATCTTACTGATGTCTTACTAACAAAAACATTTTTGTTTTCTTGTCCCATTATATTCAAAACCAACTGATCAACCTGTCCAACCCTGTCCTTTATTGGCGTCGGTGAAATGTACATGATATAGGGCAAAATTCTCTGGTGGGCCGTGGAGCCAACTGTCTATTAAAAACATTTTTTTACTGACTAATCTTTTAAAAGATTCAATAATTTCACACAATCAAAAACACTAAAGTGAAATGTCAGTAATAACATTATTCTGCTAATAAATAGTTTAACAAGTGCTTCTGTGTAATATTGTCGTGTTTGACAGAAGCAGACTTCCCCATAAAGAGGATGCTCATTGATAAAGATGCAGTGGGCAAAACAGTAACAACAGCATAATCTATATTGTAATGCTTAAAGCTGGTGCTTTTTCAGAGTGGAGTCTTTCTTGAGCTCATCACGAACATCAAGCTAATTCACAGTTAGCTTCTCTTTGTGTGGAAAATAAAGGTTTAAATTTGCCAATTCAGAAGTCTCTTTTCTGTTAAGTTTAAAACCGCAATGTATTGTTTTATTCCTTTAAATTATTACTATATTAAAGATTCAATTTATTTGACTGCTTCATAGAAATTATTGTTCTTCAAAATGTTAACAGAAAATGGTTCTTTTATTTATATACACCGCAGTTAATAGTGAATATGAATAATTGCTGCATCCCTAACATAAACTCAAAATGTAGATACATATGACTGTGGAGACAGCACAACAGATAAAGAAAAAAAAAACAATAAAAAGGTTGAATTTCTGCATGATGGATAGTGTTCATACCTGAGAGATTGCTCTGATTGATGGCGGGACTGGAGGAGTTTGTTTATTGTCTTTAGGATTTAATGACCGGCACTTTTTAGTGATGAACTCATATGTGCTGATTCCATGAAGCACTGCCACAGATACCACACAGAAAACACCAAAATTGTTATTATGATTACAATAATTAGATATTTTAAGTTTTTGGCTCACTCACGCAGGTACGTGTGGAAGCAGAGTAAGTGGCCGAGCAACAGAAGAGCAGCCAGAGACAGTAGAACTGAAACTAAAGCTAAAACCAGTAAACTGGTTGAGCTGCTCTCGACAGCAGCTGCTGGAAGGAACACAAGCCAAGTCCCATTGCCCTTCACAGCTTTAGAGAGAAATGTAGAAGTCACAAGAACATCTTATTCATTGTGTTGCCGAGTCTATAGTGTGCATCAAGGAAAAACAGTGTGAACTAATATTTTTTTTACATAAGGTACTGACTAAGTGCTTTATCCTGAGTATACTCTTTAAAGCCCCTGTTACAAATATCACAAAATCCTTGGTCATTTTAGGTCAATGCATTCACAGTGGTTCATAAAACTTCATGAACAAATTCATAAAAGTTACAAGTTCACAAAGACGATAAACAAATCAGGGTTGTACCTAGCTCAAACTAAAGGACGTGTGTTTTCAAGACATGGAAAAGAAAGCAATGACTAAATGTGGCTAGATCAACTCATTTTTATGACAATGGAGAAAGCAGTGAGGTGTTCTTGTAAAACACTCACATTTTTGTGATCTGACAGGAAAAGTTTGTGAGCACGGACCGTCTAATATCAGGAGAATGTCTAACAATGATGTATACTAAGAATTTAATCAAAAGGACATGAATGACCCGTTTGTTTCTCAAGACAGTCTCCCTCTCAGCAAGGTGAAGGCTCATTTCCATCACAGTTCTTAAAGAAGGGTGAGTGGAAAATGGTAAAAGGTATTTGTCTAATTTGGTAATATTAATATCCGCTACGAGACAAAAGTTTTGAGAAGCAAAATCCTCAAAAAACATACATTGTTTACAACCTAAAGGTTCTTTACAAGTTGGAAGCAGTATTTTCTAAGCAAATTACATTTGATTTGCACACATTTCAATATTAGCATGCAAGTACTGTAAGTAATGTCCATGAGTTGATCCAAAAACGGACTTTCAACCATGGATGAAGGCATGGCAAGGTCTGTCAGAGCTTGCGGGAACTTTAATTATTAAATATTACAACTCTTATCTGACTCCATATTTTATAAGAAGGTTATTGTTTACCTTTATCATGCATTAGCTTTGATTGAAGCTGTGTTGATAATTGTTAATAATTATAGACTCTTTAGTTCTTAGCATTTAAAATTACTGTAGAAAGTGTATTTTTTAATTAAAAAATAGTATGTTACGTATCAAAAAGGTAAAACTACCAAGAGGCAACATGTTCTGAAAAGGCTCCAAACCTTCCAGATCATGGACATGTCATGGAATGAAAACAGCCACGAGCTCTTCCTCACCTCTGCCTAAGTACTCTTTGGATCCAAGTCCACACCCACAGAAGGGTCTAGTTTAAATGTTTCTCAGAGACCAAGTAATTGAATCTGGTGTATCTTTCAGAGGCAGACGCCATTGTTGAATTAAAGCAATCACATATGCCAACCGTATCTCTTTAGCACAGAGTTATTTACACATTCAGAAATGTTATTGTATATAAAAATATTTATAATTATAATTATTCACACAGCGATTAAAACAGTAACTGGGGGGGGGGCAAAAGACGTAGAGTAAAAGATGTATCCGTCTGTAAAGGGGAAGAGAAGAGCCACTGAAGTCGCACAGACCCAGGCAGGTCATTGAAAAGCTAACGTGGTTAAATACAGAAAATACGACAAAGCATATCTTGCTCTCGGCTTCACTGTTAATGTCGTTGGAGAGGAGGAAAGGCCGATGTGTGTCCTATGCCTGCTCGTCTCTCTCCCTCTTCTCTAAAAGTAATCTGAGGTCTCGCTCACTCTCTCCCAGCACCCAAGATCATATATGGGCTGTATCCTGCCCTTCCTGACCTATTCAAACAGCATAAAAGGGGACACCTTCTTCCATAGTTGGGGGGCGTCAGACAGGGAACCTTTCTCCGTGGACACCCTCACTGTTCTGAGATCTCAGCTGGGGAAAAGACTTAGTCCCTAGACAAAGAGACCAGCCAGCTTTCTACATAGGGACTTGGTCTCTCACAGGAGGATGACTGGGTTTCAGAAAAAAAAAAGACTTAGTCTCTACAGAAATAACAGAATTTCATTGTCACAATATGAAAGCCGTAGAGCAGAGAATGGTAGTGTGTTCGAGTCTTACTTTGAAACTGTGGAGCTGTCCGCAGAATAGCAGGGTTGACAAAACGCTCAATGAAGACAAACAGCATCACAACAATCAAGACAATCAACCCAAACACTGCTGACGAAACCGCTGTGATGAAAGCCCTTGACAAAAACAAAATGACCTGTAATTACCTAACTTTAAATAATTTCAATAACCATGAAAATCTAGGTTCATTGCAACTAGTTGGTAAACATTAACGTCAATATGTGTTTAATAATTTATTGAAGTTGTCCAAGAAAGCACCATGCAGTGCCTTGACATCAAAGAGCTACAGATCTCCAAAGTTGTATCTGGGTTCTGCTCACCAGTAGTTTCTTCCACCTACACAGTTGTTCAGCCATTTGCAATGATGATCAAAGTCCGCAATGCATTTGTTGCATGAGCTGCAGTGCTTAGCTTTAAGACTCCTGTAGAATGAGACAGATTTTAAGGGATAGATTAAAAGAATCAATTTTACTTTCAATGATATACAAAAGTAGTTTTATAACAATCTTCTTGACACAGCTGACAACTAAACACCATGATATACCATATTCATTTGAAATGTGTGATTTAGCTGTGATGCACGCACACGTCCACCTCACACAGGCTGCAGTGCAAATTGTGGATCACATGTGTGTGTTTTGTGCTGTCGAACACAGGCATGGGGCTAGAATAATCTTTCTTCAGCCGAACACTCATATCCGCTGGGTCAATCGTCACCGCTGCCAAGTGGAAGAGCAAATGCACAGTGAAGGTCAAACTGAGCAACTGCACAGCAACAGTCAAGGAGTATACAATAATAACAAATGAAAGCATGAACATTGGAAGCTGTTGGACCCCTGCTAGTGCTGATGGGAACACTGGGGTTGTTTCACTCATCAGCTGCTTAAGATGGTGTTGCACATTCTCTCTATCCACCCTCTGCAATAATAAAGGTAGTTGGCCTGGCTTTGTATTAGTTCAAATCTTGTTGTAGCGATCCCACAAGAAGGGGCTCTTTATCATTTCTGGTAAGCCATCAACCTCTGCGTGCTACCTTTCTCGTAACAATGCTCAGCCAGACGGTCAATGAGTTGAAGGATTGGATTGCCATCAACTATGTTACGTATAAAACCTTAACATTGTTTCCAACAATTGTTCAATTTATATAGTCTTATTTCCAGAGCTAGAATGGGGCCCTTGATCATACCCTATATCTTGAATAACATCTAGGTTACGTGTATAACCTAGCCGTAGTATGTAAAATGAAACTTAAGGTCTTTACGCAACCTATGCATCTGCTGCATTGCACTTTTGTGACTGCATCATCAGCTCCCTACGTTTTTCCCTTGCATTTAAAAATGAGTGCATAGACCCTCTCCTGAAGACTACATGGCAGAAGCAATTCACAGTGTGGGAGGTGCGTTTAGGAAGAAAGAGAAATGGATGAGTAATCACTTATTTGTAAAAATAAAGCCAAACTATTTGTTGTTTAGAAAACAAACAACTTCTATTTAAAGCCGATTTGTGATTTTAGCCCCGATTTTGAGTTTATGCCCAGGATTGCATCCAAATCCACACAGTCTAGAGAGATGCTTCTTAAACATGTAATATCTAGACATTTAGTCTCTTCAGTTCCATTGCATTCAGACTACGACAGGTTGACCAACAAAGGAATGCGGATGGCCCCACAACTCTAGAGACTGCAGCATTTCATAAAAACTTTTAATTACACTGATAAGTACATGATGTTTCCCCAGGAAAAGCAGAACTTTGTTCACACCCTCAGACCTGTAAAACGTATAAAAACCCTGAAGAAACTGCCAATAAACTGAGACTTGGTTTATGCATGAACTCTGTATAGTGCTGTGTGTTCTGACTGAAATAATGTCTGTGATTATCTGCAGCCAATGAGTCCAATCTAGAGATGAATGGGAAGTTGCAGAGATACAAAGGCATAGACAGCAATATAATTATCGTTCAAAAAGGGGTTTCTTTTTTAGTTTATTTGGACCCAATAAATGAATCCAAAACTTGCACGCTCACATATTTGAAAATAATTCTATTATTTCGCTGGCACACGTGACCTTGTGCAGTTTTCAAATCTTTCTCTCGAGTGCTTGGTAGTGAGACGCAGTTTAACCGTCTGAAGACATCGGACTAAACAAGCCAATAACAACATTTGACGCAAAAGTTTCTTGAAAACTGATGCTGCGTTCTTTCCTGCTGGTGTGTATGGTCACATTAGCGCCAGAATAATAAAGACTAAAGATTTACTGCAAGCAGCCCCTGCATAGGTCTGTAAGAGGGATTGCGCATGTTATCTTATTTAAATATGAATTACAATGGAGATTATGTGTCGACCTCTTGTATTGTTTGTGTAAAACAAAATATCAAAACAAATAATCTTTTTCAAACCTTAATATTATATTTGAAGTACAATTAAACAACAGGTGTATTGTGTTATTCCTGCCAGCGTAAACCCTTGTTCCCTGAATGACGGAATGGAGACGTATTACGTCGGGAAACTGACTAATATGGGAACAATACCTCAGGGAGTTACCTGGATCCACCATCTTGCAAAGAGAAAAATAATTTGCAGGCGAATGTCATTAGCAATCAGCCGGGTATTTCAACCGAGTGGACCTAAACTTCATTTTGCTGTTTTCCAAGCAGCCGAACCCACTTACCTCTCAGCACCTCAGATCAGCAACCTATAGGGCATGGAAAGGTAAATACGTTCAGGGAACGAAAGGGTTACAAAGATGACCTTTCAAGAGGTGCTAGTAATTCTTTGTCTCAGCTCTGTGGTTGCTCAATGAATAAGAGTATAAGGGTTGACTAAAGCAGTGGTGCCTGCCCAGGGTACTAATTCAGAGGGGGTCCCCGCTCGATCAGTCCTTGGAGAAGAAAAAGGTTTCGCGGCTTCATCACCACTTAACCCTTTTATTTCTTTAACTCATTTCCCTTTGCATAAAAATAAAAAGAAATAAACCTAAAAATAATGTTTCATTTGTTTCGTTTAATAATGAATGAATGTTAAGCGTTCCTTCCTTCTGTGTCATGCCCTTCAGTTTATTTTACTCATTGTTGTTCATTATGTGGATTAGATAAATCATAGAGTTTGTTTTTAGTAAAACAAAGTCCCGCAAATAGTTGGATTGTCTTACATCCCGCACAAAAGAAATGTCACTCAATATATTTTGCTTTACAAAGTTTGACCCCATTTAAAGTCGATGAATTTAGTTTTGGTGTTTTTTTTTACCATTTCTGTGGAAACCATGGGTCCTATCAGTCTGAAGAGATATAGCAACATGAGTGAGAACAGCTTTGATGTCTAACTTGCCAGCATTGTAAATTTAGGACAGAACAATTTTTTTTACGAAGGACATTTCTTGTAAAAAAAAAAAAATCTAATCAAACGAAAAAAAAATAACGTAAAGTATTGAAGCATTGCATCATCACTCAATAAGGATACTCCATATGCCACATCTCTCCAAGGTGCAGGGAGAAGCGGAACATAAATTCCAAAGCCCACAGTGGCCATGAAGCTGAAGCTGGCCCATGCGATCACTTGAAAGCAGTGCAGGGGGGCAGACCAGCCATTGATTCGGGAGTGCAGTGGTGGAGAGAAAAGATCATTTCTGCTACTTGAACTATCAAGAGGCGCAGTACGGCTGCGCTGAAGACTGAAGCAGTTCAACTAAAAAAAAAGAAAACATGAACATTAAATCTCAAACAGAGAAAATGTATGCATTAGTCGTAGTTGGGAATTGGCCATTTGACTGGTTAAAAATCCATTGTGTTGTTCACATAATAATAATAATAATAAAAAAAAAAGAGTAGTACAAGCTCAGTAAAATGACAAATTGAGTACACAATAAAAAGATGTACAAATATACAGACAGGTGTATATAAAGTTTTCATTTTATTTCATAATAATCGTAAGAACTGATAATAAAGTACAAAATTCTGATCATTTGAATATTGTGGGCTGTTGGTCTACCCCTGTAAGCTGCACAGCCATGGGGAACCCTGCTGACTTGACAGTTGCCCAAAAGGCAACCAATAACTGACACCTTGCAATACACAGAAGGCCATTGCAACAGACTGCTGTTCCCAGAGTTCTCTTTCTCAATTGTTTCTGCCAGATCTAAGCTGGGGCATCTTCTGTTTTCGAGACAACATTAACTTGATGTGTCTTGCATCTGCTGCACAATTGTCCTTGGTTGATCACTGCATCTATAATACTCAATGTTGCCCTTTCTTTGAGTTTCTTCAAAGCCCAGTCTAGGAACTCTTCTTCTTTCGTCTTCTTCCACAAACCCTGGGTAGTGTAACTGTAGGGCATATGCTACTGATGGCATATGCTAGGCAACCATCACTGTGTTCCCAGGGAAAACTCAGTAGTTCCATTAAAATTTCAATTACACCCATCTAGATATAAAAATCCAATGTGCCAAGTCTGAACTGGAAATCCCAGGTTTATGAACTCTTAAAGGCTAGTAAAGTGTGCAATGTGGCATTCAAGTAATATGTTTGATGTAACATTCTTTTTCCCCGAAACGGTGTGTTTAAGGTATAGTGCTCTCTAAGATAGAATGAACGGACATAAGAAATGACACATTAAAGCAATTTATCTTCATTATGTCCCATCACAAAAGCCGAATCGTGAACAGAAATTCATTCAAATATTAAATGCGCTCGGTCCTTGTTCGATAACCTTCTAGCGTCAAACTCTCCTAATGTAGTAACATCCAATATTATTCGCCGCAAAACAGAATAAGCACACTTACCTTCGTCATTGAACGGGTTTTACTAGTTTTGTTGACTCAAACATCTGTTGTTGATCTCTTGGATCTCCTGGATACACTTTGCTGATCCAATTATTTCCCGCTCAGACCATCTTTCTTTTAAGCACAAGTCCGTTTCAAAGTTCAGTCTTAAAGGCTTCATTTTGTCGACTCCACAAATATAACAAGCAACAACAGCAAAAAAAGTTAAGTTTGTGACAAGTGTAAAAGAAGAATCTTTCTGATGGAGAGCTCATTTCATTTCTGGAGGACAAAACGCCCTCTCCTGCACGCGCTTGTCACGCTTGACGGCTGTCAAATAGGAGGCACTTACTCATGAATATTAACAACTACTGTATGTGAAGGTTGCTAGGCAACGCTTCCAAATCCTGGCGAAAAATTATTTGCCGCATATTATGTAATCTAAATTTAATTAAGTACTTTTATAAGGTCATACGTAGATAAAAAGTCTGAATCAACACTCACATTTTCTATTAGAGGCGTAATGACTTTTTTTATTAAGTAAGCCATGGATACGAAACAGTTAATAGAAGAAGGCGCCATTAAAACAAAATGGAATCCTCTGTAAAGCAGAATAGAGATTTGGAAGAAAAAAAGGTTGAATTAAAATACGCATTGAAATTAGCACAGGCTGTTTTAATGCATCGTCTATGCAGCGTAATCACATTAGTAAAATAAATAAAGTAAAATAAAGACTTCTCTAAAACCCAACTCCAGTTGTAATCTGATATTAAAACAATGTGACTGCAAACAAAAGGGGGTGGAAGTAGATTATTTAAGGAAGTAGATCATTTGTACCTGATTACCATGAAAACATGCAAAGCCTAATGCAAATGAGATCTCTATACGAAATGCTCTTCAAAGACTCGAGCTAACATGTTTATAACATGGTCATTCTCAATACTGTACTATCTATGTTCTAAGTTATTTTCTAGTATTGCTACGTTCAAAGTTGGGCAAGCTAATTGGAAAAGCTACTACAGCTAAGCTATTATATATATATATATATATATATATATATATATATATATATATAGAACTAATTTCAGATCAGTGCTTTCTCAGTAATCAAAAAAAAAATAAAAAATCAGATCAGTACAGTAAGTCTGCAATTTATTTGCCAACTGTTCTACACCAATTTGGAAAATCTCTCTGAAGGCGAGCAGGCAGACAGGGTTCCAGAGTCTACGTGGCAGCGCCACACCTCTTACAACGCAGAACCATTCATTTGCCCATACCCTCCACCTGCTTACTGATCAGACCTTCGATGCAAAGTCTTCCATGGTGACACCAGTCCAGAAACCATGTAGGTTGATCGATAAGCTTTTTTTCCTGGTCATTGTCACAGATGCCATTCCTGGACCACTACAGTGGACCTTGTGTGGCCAGTGTTCTTCGCTGCAGCCTTCAGCCCAAAAAGGGGCGGAGTCCGTGGCAGACCATAAGTCCCCAGAGGATGGGGTCCCTGGTGCATGCCATGTAAGATGCCATGGTGTGCATTGATGCAGCAGCATGCCCCGCAGCCGAATAAGCCTTTCGTCATCTGGAATGACAACTTTTCCAGCTTTGTGAAACCATTGTGGTTTCAGAGGTCTGTCTCAAGGCTGGCTCTCACACACCCCTCTCACATGCAGTCTATTATATACAACTTATTTTGTAATTTACAAAAAAAAAAATAAATAAATAAAACGTGATGCCAGCGGTAAGTCCGCCTCGTTCTGTGTAGCTGTCAATAACTTTCAAAAATAATTTCAACTGTTTGTGTAAAGACTGTACTTTCTGTAGACAAATTTTTTAAAGTTCAGCTTTTTCCTATAAACTTTTATTGGGTGGTAATCATTCTGCAGGCAATGCCATCAAGGCCATGTGAGACACACTTGGTCCACCCAAAGGAATATCCAAACTCTGCTACCAAGGTGAGGTTGAGAAAGACAGTTTCTTGTCATGGTAATAATGAACCCAGCAACTAGACACAAGGTCTCTCCTAGGAAAAAACCTTTTCTGGTGATGCACAAAGAAATTGGTGAGGATTGTCGATACAGAGGTTTGGAAATGGAAACTTGAATATCAAGATAACTACCCTTCAAAAACAGAAGATGGCGATCAGTTCCGAACAGGTACTAACCAGCGAAACCTATGTAGACCCATCTCTGTAGAAGTCTGGCCAGAGGTTATCTTCATGGGAAAGTTCCAGCCAAAATACATACCTCTGAAATGGGAAAAAGGCTCAAAACTTCAGAAAAATTCAGAAAAATGAAAATGGGTTAAAAAAAAGAGAAAATCATTGACTGGTGTTCTTGCTGATGAGTGAAAATGTAAAATATTTGACTGCAGCAGAAGGCAGTTTGACCATGGGCCCTACAATAAAGAGTGAGCTGAACAATAATAAGTGTCTGGAGTGACGCTTGGTTCCCACAGAGCGCTGATATCAGGATCATTGAGTGTATCTGTGATTACATGACAGAAGGATGCGAGAAAGCTCTATCCACAAAAGATCTGGGCTCAGTTTTCCAAGGTGTTTGGAACAACCACTAGCAGAGTTCCTTCAGAAACTGTCTGCAGGTGTAGCTAGAGGAGCAACTGCTGCTCCAAAGGGTGGTCAGACCAAACACTGCTTTGTTTTAGATTCTGTAAGTGTAGATCTGTAAGTGCCAATACGTTCCAACAATTAGATATGAATAAGACAGAAATTAACCAATTAAATCAGAGCTTTATTAAAAACTTACAGCAGATGCATTGAACCTGCTCAAGGTTACAGTCCATCATCACAAACACTTGTGCAGATCTGATGCATATTCCTCAGCTGTTAGCAGTGGATCCGGGTTCTGGGGACTGAAGAAACTCGTATGGATCCTGAACCAGCTCAGCTTGATCACCAACACCCAGATGAGGAGAGCTTCCTAGTCATGATCAAAACACATAAATGATTTTAAGTCAAACTCGTGAAACTCATCTTCTTCATTGATGGATCTCTTAAAGGAAAATTAGGAAAGGGATTTGGTCAGATGTTATTAAAATCTATCTTCACGTTCAATTTTGGGCTTGTTTATCTGGATTACCCGTATAGTACCCTAAAATAATTTTGAATTGATACCGACATAAGTGAGTACATCTCAAACATTTTTCGTGATTATTTACTACCCATGTTCACATGAAAACACTAAAGATATGAAACTTTGCCTCAATTATAAAGAAGAGATTGTGCAGCTCGTGGAACTGTTACAGCAATGCCTCTTGGGCATGGAGGATATAACTGGTGGATGTTGGAGACCTTGCTCTCCTCCACTTTATGTTTGAGGAAGCCTTGCGGATGCTCAAAAGTGTTTAGGTCTGGAGACATGATTGGTGATGCGATCATCTTGACCCTCAGCTTCTTTAGTAGTGCTCATTTTGCCCACGTGTCTCTGAATGAAAAAAATATCTTTGTCACATGCTGCCATTCATATTTCCCGATGGCTGCCCATCCCCTGAAGTATTCATCCAGCCGCAGACATAACACTCCCACCACCATGCTTTACTGTAGCCAAGACACACTGCTCAGCTGGTTTCCACACACATAGACTTGACCCCATCTGAACCAAACCAGTTTATCTTTTATTCAATCCTCGTTTACAGGGTCTTATGCTGACTTCTTTAGATAATTTGTAGACTTTCTAGCTCTTCTCTTAGTGGATAATGACAAAGTGTTCATTTTTGGAGACTTTGGAATCCATGTAGATGACTCAGATGATCCTTTAGGTGTAACTTTCCTTTATCTGCTAAACTTGTGTGGGTTCAAACAAAACTCATCACTTAAACCACACCTTATATTTAAAAATAACACTTGACATCAACCTGTTAACCATAGATTTATCTCTCCAAAGCGACAGTCTCACAAAATATAGCCTTAGAACTCTGACTAAAGATTGTTTTAAGTGATACTCTCTGGCTGTGCTGAGTTTATTTGTAAGGTGTGCAGGTGTGTGTCAATTAACTCCTCACCAGAGATTAATTAGAGAAAATGCGCCATTTACCTTTGGCAGCATGAGGGACTGTGGAGTTCTATCAGCATCTATTTGTCGTCATTAAACACATTGAATGAAAAATATCAAATGTTTTAGCTACACACATGGTCAGAGCTCATCTTCATTTCACATTTAACATTTTATTTGTGTATCTTTGATCAGTTTTTTAAAAGGCAGCCATTTGTAAAGGAATGTGCTTCGCTACGAGCTGTTCAGTACTGTGGAACTCATAAGGCGGTTTTTAACTAAGAAGGTAAAGTTTTCGTTTTATTACAAAAACACGCCAATAGTACTGCTAGCTTTTGAATCATCAGTGACTTATTTGCTTGAATTTTTCTCCTCCTTTCTTAACATGCTGTATATGTTGTTCACGTATGTGGGTCAGTGAAAAGGGTGTGTATTATATGAAAATATTATTCTAATATAAAATACGACGACACATAAATGTAAACATTTAAAAAAAAACTGAGATGTTGAAATGTAGTTTTTAAAGTAATATTTGGCAGTAAATACATCACTTCTGCAGTACTTGTATTATTATAACTATTAGAAACACTGAAAAGCATTTTTCAAGATTAAGTTCTTATTTTTCTCACTGATTTTAGGTCACAATGTTGCTAAAAGTCCAATATGGAGAAAAAAAAGTAGTATTTAAAGATAGAAGAATTGGTTTTCACTGACTTTCTCAGTACAGTATATATGTAGTCCAGCAGAGGTGCTTTATTCCTGAAAAAAAACCCCGAAAGTTAATAACGATGAAAGTCATGGATGACCAGGCTATGGAAGTTGATGGGGATGCTTTTTTTTTAGGGAAAGTGGTCAATACAGAAAAAAAAAACTAAAACTAAATCTGAAAATTGAAAAGGGAACTAAACTAATAACTTCATCTTGGCCACCAGATGAACCTAAATAATAACCCTTGCACCGGATGATTTCAGCTCTTGGGCTGAGAAGTTTGGCTTCTCAGAGGGAATGCTGAGCTGGTCTCTCTCTGTGTCAGAAACACTTTCAAGAGATTCTCACAAGACAACAGGAAACTCAAAGGGACCTGAAGTTCAGGCGAAGACAATAGTTTGAAACACGAAATGCAAAGTAGATTCCATCAGAGGGGGCTTAGTGTGGGAAAGAATCTCAGAGGGGAGGCAGGTAGAAGGCCCTTTGTATGGGCACTGTGGTTTCCAGACTCTGAAATCGAGACTAAAAATGTATCTCGTCATTGTTCATTGAAAATGTATAAATGTCGTTTAACACAGAGTTCTAATTCAGACAGTTTTGGGGTATATCTTGGTTGGCCATTTAAGTCATATTTAATTTAGACATTTAAACCATAATTACAATTAGACATCGACAATACATCATTAAAATATGCCCTCTCTCAATAACCAAACTCATAACTTTACCTAAGTGATTCCATCAGAACATTTTCATAATAGAACGAATCTCAATTAGGCTCCTCTTTTTGTGAAGCTGCTTTGAAGCATTTGTGCTGTAGCGCTATAGAAAGAACCCCATCTTCACTTGACAGTCAAACAAGCTAGGCCCCAAAATCAGGTTCTTAATGAGTTGCCAATAAGGGGATATTGAAATAGCGTGTAACAGCTGGATGTGTGCTGTTGGTTTTGTTGAAAAAGGTGAGAAAAGTGCAATAGTGTCTGGCTTCAGACGAGATTTGCACCGACTTGCACTCTCCTACTACTGGACTAAAGTGACTTGCACTGTCTCCTACTAGTGTAATTAAGTGACTCGCACACTCTTATTTAGTTTAGATGTGACGTCACCCGGAAATGATGCTACGGACATTAGTTTCTGTTTGTCGCCTGAAATCGTCTCTAGCGGATTGATAAAGAACTGCTTTAAGTCCTTCAAAGGGATATATAGGTAAATCCATGTGTTGCAATACAAGTTTAATTTACATTGTGCTAAAAAGTTGTTTGACCGGTTTTCTGTTTATATTTAGAAAGTTTCAAGGGTCAACCACATTTATTCTGATGAAAGTGTAATGTGATCAAAATATAACAATTATTATTCATACCATGGGCATCAGGAGCTGCCAGAGCTGTGGTATGGTGGTCATGTTAATGGAGAACTACAAGCTGCATGGGGAAAGTATTTACTATTGTTTATATTAAAATGCATTGATAGAAATAAGAAAAAAAACTGTGCTTCATATGATCACTTGCAGCAATGATTTGTGCACACTTCTGCTGGTCAGACACTGAGAAGTCTGATCAGCAGCATTTTTCTAGTGTGAAGAAAAGGAAGCTAGAGCACACTGCATTTGAGGTAGATGTATTTGCTAACACAATTAACTAAGTTTCTTGGCAGATTTTGAATGTTGACTCATACTGTGAAGTCTTCAATGACAGGAGACAAAACATGGGCTTTGGGACTGACATGTAGATAGCAGTCACATTTTGAGACTTTTTATAAAAATATGCTTTTTAAAATGAATGCTTATTTAATTTAAATATTTAGGCAGATGATAAATGTACTAGTAAACCGTAAATGCCCCTTTATCTTTGTTTTTCTTTGTACTGTTTTACAGAACCAACTTATAAAAAAGCGAAAGAAGTCTACACACGGTGTTCAGAACAGTCAAGTCTGCTGCCTGGCTCTGTTCAACTGCCTAAAGTACTGTAGGATTTTGACTTGGAGGAAGCTATTGATGGATTGTAGAATGCAAACAATTGAGAGGAAAGAGGTATTGTGCTTGAGCCTTTTTTCTGAAATTGAGGACATGGAATTGTTCCTCTAAAAAATGTTGACATTAAGCACTCGAAATTTGTACTTGTATGAAGCACAAAAAAAATGAAACAATAAAGAAATAAACTTTAGAACTTTCCCTTAATTCAACATATAGTTGACTTCTGAATCTGAATATGTGGAGTGTGACTGAAAATAAGCATTGCAGTTACACTTTTTAAATTATGTATATGCTCTTTGTCAAATGCTTTTTCTTTGCTGTATATTATTTAGAATAATTATTTTATTGAACTTAAGATAAACACACACCCGCATCTTCTACAATACTTAGTTATTTACACAGATACTGCTGATAGTAATATAAAGAAAATCATGAATGAAATAAAATAGCATCGTGATGCTTACAATGATAAATTAACAAAGGTCACTTCCACCATCTTACTGATGTCTTACGAACAAAAACATGTTTAATTTCTTGTCCTAACAGGGCTCTAGAGTGCGACCAATTTGGTCGCATATGCGACCTAATTTCTCAATGGTGCGACTAAAAAAAAATCAAAGGTTGCACCGCTGCGACCCGTCGTTCGAGGGGAAAAAAAACTAAACTCCGTGAGTCTCCCTGTTGTTCAACAACAGACACACATTAGCCCCATATCGTGGTCTAAACCAATCAGAGATAGTGAAGAGCGTATCCCGCCCCACCCCCCCCTCTGATTGGCCGTGGTCCAGATATTCCTGTATGTGTGTGAACGTACGTTTGAAAATGCTTGTGATGCAGTCAGACAGAGAGAGGTGAGTCCATCAGGTAAACAGTGGATGTAGCCGCGGATTACGAGAGAAGATGAAAAGAACGATTGACAGATTTTTCATTAAGAAAGATAAGTTAGGGCCTGATCGTGAAAATCATAACCAATGCTCTGACACGGAGCCATCAACCTCCCCTGTGACTGGCTCTAATACATTTAGAATTGAAACTATAAACTTCAGAATTTTTCTATAAAACACATAACATGCCGCGATAAATGCACCGCTCAAGTGTCCCCTCTCCCCGCTGCCTTTCAGCGGCAGGCAGCAGCAAACAGATCATCAGACGAGGCCGAGATGATAATAACGTTTTTCGTTGCCTACAATATTGCAAAAGAAGAACTCCCCTTCACTAAATTCAAGTCCGAAATAATTCTTATGAAGAAAAATGGCTTGAACGTAAACCCGACGTACAGCAATGATGTCGCGCGCACCCAATTTATAGGAGTCATCGCAGATACATTGAAAACAAAAGACGTCTGTGCAAATTGTGAAATTGTCTATATGGACAGTGATTTTAAAAAAATAAATGAATAGATAACAAAAAAAAATGAACTTGTGAAAATGGGGTGTTAAATCTGATGCGGTTGAAAATTTGGGTGCACCTAACTTTTGTGCTGGTGCACCTAAAAAAAAAATTTAGGCGCACCAGTGCAACCAGTGCAAAAAGTTAGTCTAGAGCCCTGCCTAACATATTCGATCAATCCAAGGCCATCCTAATATGGCGCCAGCTACGAGGTACGTGAGAGGTCTTCATTTAGGTATCTATATATACATATCTATACTTTTGACATGTTATTAGTGAAATACAATAGTATGAGAGAGTGCAAGTCACATGTTAGGTCTGGACCTAGACCCTTCTGAGCCCTACTCATAAGATTAAACTCAAGAAAACAATCTTGTAAGTAAATATCTTTCTGCTACTAGTATGTTATTTATGCAAACAGGAAACTACATTAAGCGATGGATAATGCTTGTGCTTTTATTACAGTTTCTGTGCTGGATGAATGGTGTTTGCTTTCACACACACAATGCTAACATTTCTGATACAATAAGATCTGACACACTGATCCATTGTGACTGAAAGACCTACTGCTGATTATTTGGAGAAATTAAAGTGATAAACATTTTTGTTAATCTCGAGTACCTAGATGGTGCGGGTCCCTCTCTGAAGAGTTTGAGAGTGACGAGAGATTTGAAGAAGGTCTAGATCCGACTCGTTCCATCGCAGTGTCCTGAAAATCTTGGAGGAGCTTTGCTGGATCCTCAAAGTGTTGAGCGTCCTCATGCTCTGGCTCCTTCTTCACACATTTACCTACACCAACACATATAACTAAAGATATTAAACGTGTAATACAGATGTATGCAGAAGTCTGAATCTGAGAACGCTTTCTGTATCCTTCCCTTAAACCAGGGGTATTCAAATAAAATTGAAAGAAGTTCCCTGCATGTAATAAATACTTGAAAAGACAAATTAATTCTGTACAATTTGTACTAAGAAGCTTATTTAACAGTAGCATTATTAACTGGTTTACATTTCAAACTATTGACTAATGTGTTGTTTCAATTTATTTTCTTCTTGCCATTAAATGACAAAATAAACTATAGAAAGTACAAAATGAAATTGAAATTACACGCAATGCAGTCTTAAATCTAATAAAGTGTAAAATAAACTTTAAAATTTCAACAATCGGGTCAAAACAAGTTAATTAAAAAGTTGAGTGGGAATATTGAGATGAGAGATAGTCACTAATTTCCTGCCTGTGGCTAGTTGTGATTGACTGACGGTCTGAATTGAACCAGTGTTTCTGAAACTTACAGCTGTCTTTCTGCTGTTATTAGATAGCAGTTTAATTTGGTGGCCAATATCAGAATTTCTGTGCATAAGAAACTGAACGTGTGGCGTATGAGAACTGTAAAATGAGTTTGTCATGCTCTATGCGTGAGGGTTGAGAACCCTGCATTTGTCGTCTTTTTCTCTCCTCCGTACATCGATTTGTTTTTGGTAGCTGGCCACAAGAGTTATCGTCATTTTTGTTTATACGTTCTCGCGTCACCTAAATAACCACTGGAAAGATCACAATAGTCTCGCCGATTAAAAAATACAGCGGTCCGCTAGATCTTGAATCAAAAAGCTTGGTTTGGACTGCAGTCCATATGGGACAGCTTCCTGGTCCTGATCCGGATGGCAGTCTGCCTGTTCATGACCCCTACCCTAAACCATGATGTTCAACAATCATCGTTTCAGCTCATCTGAGAGTTGTTTTGAGGCTCTCGTGTTGCCAGTCCTTAGAAAAGATCCAAAGAAGGGAAACACTTCCAATTGGCCTCCTTTAAACATTTTCTCATGATTGGATTCACCCTGTGTATGGAGGTCAAGGTTCCCAGAGGTTACCAAATCAATGTAGAGTTCTAATATTTAGTGCTCATTTTGTTTACATAAGTCTTGCACAATTGCACTTCTCAACACTGTGTTTGTCTCCTATATGATATTGTGACTGGGTGCAAAGCTAATCAGTGTCGCCAAGCTGTGCCTCGTCACCATCACACACTTAAAAGTGTGACAGAGCCAGTGGAAAGAGAGGAGAGCCACTTGCTGGGAAGTGCCACAGCAGACCTGCACGAGTCAGGGGCCAGCCAAGCTACCAGATCTGCGGTGTCACTGACCGGCTAACATCATTGCCCGACCTGCCACTGGGAACCCGCTCCCCGAGAGAGCATGATGGGCCCCCATTCCGACACCCGGGGGTGAGGACATCCGGGAGTGAGGACACCTGGGAGACTCCCCTTATAACCAGCGAAGAACAGTGACTCTTCATTGTAATTATTTACTTATATGCTCTGATAAAAATGCCCTGAGCGGTTTGATAAGTGCCAGTTTGACCATATCTTTATCAACACCCGCTACAATATATTAAGTGAAGATGAACTTTTACAGGGGTGCCCAAAATTTTGCATACCACTGTATTTGTTTTTTTTTTTTAAAGCACCTAAAGTGTTGAGCATCTCAAGAGATACATCCGGGTAGCTCTTCAAGGACATGAAATCCAGGACTGAGGTAGCTTCATCTGATCCCTGTAGAGAACAAACATATTCATCAACAATTTGTTGTAGGTTTCAAATTGTAAGTGCAAGAAAATAAATTTTAATAGTTCACATATTTAATAGCCAGCGTTCCAGTTTCACAACACGTTCATTCATTTTCCAACCCGCTTTCCATCCCTTTTGGGGTCACGGGGTTTTGCTGGTGCACATTGGGCAAAAGGCGGGGGGTAGACCCTGGACAGGCACCAGTCTATCACAGGTCACACAATCACTCACACATTCACACCTTTTCAATTATTGAATTAAACTGCTGCATGTTTTTGGAGATTGTGGGGGAAACCGGAGTACCCGGAGGAAACCCACGCATGCACAGGGAGAACATGCAAACTCCTTCAAGGATGGTCACCGGCGAGGCTCGAACCGATAACCTTCTAACTGGAAGGCTTCAGTGTTACCCACTGCCCCACAACACATAATCTGTTATATTCTTAATGAAATGTCAACAAATAAACTACAAATTGCATACCGGCAAGTCACATAAACTGGTTTTGGCATCAGTTGGCAGGTTCCTTTTCTGAAATAAATAAAAATAAAAATATAATTAATAATATAATATGACGAAAAAAGAAACAACAAAACAAATCATGAAAAATGTGCATTTGCTGAATAACTGCTGGTAGCTGGTAGTACCTCCACTGGAGTTTTCCTGCTCACATGAGCCCACATCAAAGTGCATCTCTAAACAGATGGGTTTCTAGCCTGGATTTAAAGTGTTGACACCCATGATCTTGTCTGGAAGCTGGTTCCATCTGTGGAGCCGCACAGTAACTAAAATAGTATTTACTGTTATTTGAACGGAGATCAGAGTTCTCTTTTTGCTTCGAGATTTAGGTGCCAAGTTATTTTTGACATATACGAGTGGCAGAACTTTGCCATCTATTATGAAGGAGACAGGCAGCCAGTGGAGGGACTTAAGAACTGGTGACATGTGATCTGACTTTAAGTTTTGGTTAGAATACAAGCCGCTGCATTTTTAACAAGCTGTAGCTGTCTAATAGTGTTTTGGAAAATACCTTTACAGTACTCCAGCCTGATGGAGAAGAAAGCATAAATCAGTTTCTCTAAATCTGCTCTGGAAACAAAGCATCTGATCCTTGCAATGTTTCTATGATGGTAATAAGGTGGTTTAGTCATTGCTATGACATGGCTATTGAAATGGATCCAGTATCACCCCAAAATTCTTGACCTGATTTGTAATTTGTGTGTCATAAGCATAACTATGGCGTCACATTTGGTTCCTTTTCATGATTTGACCCAGTGGGAGGAAGTACGGGTTAAATAGGAGAGGGGCAAGGATTGAGCCCTGAGGAACCCCACAAGAAACTGCAGCGAATTCCTCTGCGTGACAAAGTAGAACAGTCATGTTAACAGACGGCTGCAAAGTCAGGCTAAATGCTTGGGTAAACTATATATCAGCAGAACAATGTTGTATCCTTGATCATGCATGGATTCATCTTTCATGATTATTGGTCTTTAGCTTGATCCTTTCATTTAAAGTGTACATTTTTTAAAAGGTTTTTTGATGTTTGATTTTGTAAAATAAAGTGAATTCTATTTTATCTGTTCACGCCATCTATACAAAGGGTGATTTAAAAAAATAATAATAATAAATCAAATAAAAAAATTGCCAAGTAATCGATATGTAAAAACAGAACATACCGAACTGTGAGCTTAACTTAGCTTAACATGTTTTAGAGAGTAAAACTTACAGTTCCCTTTCAGTCGTTTCCGGAGATGTGTTATGTCAGGAAACCGACTGATATGGGAAGGATTCTCCTGAGAGTTACCTGGATATGCCATCTTGCAAAGGGAAAATTAATTTGCGGGCGTAGGTGATTAGCAATCAGCTGGGTACTTAAACCAAGCAAACCTACGCTTCAATCTATTTTTTTTTCCCTTGAAGTGAACCTTTCACCTCAAGTGTTTGCACTGCAATGCTTTCCCGGTGCACATTCAGAGATACAGGAGATCCTATTTTGAGGAAGAGGCCATCAATGTTACATCATCTGGCGAGTCTACGACTCGGATTAGCTCCTCTGAGGCCTTCAATGATTATATGGGTCGAGCGGCCTCAGGCAACCCCTTGTTCCATCCCCAGTCCTCAAGCGGGGCCTGGGACTGCTCTGCTACCTCATATGAGCCTATTGACAATCTGCCATACCTCTGAATATCAGAAGGGGTGTGTTCTTCGGCTTCAGATATGCCTCCCTCTAGGGTTGCAGCTGAACCAGAGCTGAAATTTGCAGGAATGCTTTCAAATGCTGCACTGGTGATCGGGTGAGAGGTGCCTGTGCCCATCCGTTTCGATGACTTTGAGCTTGGAATATTGTTTTTGGGGAAGCGCCAGAACTCTGTTCCCCGCAGACGTTCAGTTGCTTTCGTCCCTGAGGTGCGTGAGGAGCTGACGAAATTCAGGCAGGCACCCATGTCTGCTAGGAGATCTGGCTCTGCTCCTCTCACCACACTGGTAGATGCAGCAGCTATAGGATATTTGGCATTTTGATGTCATGTGACCTAATGTAAGGGTCACGTGTCGCGATTTGAGCGCTACGGCGCTGTAGCGTTTGAGTGTTAATGCAGCTCTCACGAATGCTACTGCGGTAGAAGAAAATCAGCGAGAATTATGATGGTCAAAAAAAATCAGAACGAGTAAGGTTTAGGAAAGTTTTACTAAACTTAACCAAAAATGCTGTCGTGTGCAATACATGCGAGGCGGAACTGGCTTTTTACGGGAGCACAACGTGCATGTTGGAGCACTTAAAGAAGAAGCATCCCTCTGCGTGAACGCGCATTCAACCACGTGATTGCACAGACTAAACCAATGAGAGTTCAAATAAAATGTTTACTCATGAAGACGTTTGATTTTTATTTTGCTTATATGCCGCGTACATGTCAAATTCACTTCTAACACATTGTTCAACTATAAATATTGTTTAAAAAGTTTAAAAGAATGCAATCGCCTAAAGCAAGTTGCTTACAGCAGTGAATATTGTAATACCGGTAATTTATGAATGTACAGCATTATACAAACTTTAGATGTTTATATTTTATTTGCGTATTCATTAGAATAATTAATATTTAACGTAAAAAGGATTAAACATAAATTTTAAGATTGATATAAAATAAAAAGCTAGATCCATTCACATTATGGGAAAAAACTTGACCCACAATGGGCAATGTTTATTTTAATAGCTTTAAGAGTCAAAAATAGAAATAAAATGGAGACACACACCAAAGCATTTCTTTCTCACACCATTCATTATCTTATGCTGATTCTAAAATTATCTTTATTTGTTTCTTAAATTTTGAAATGTTGCCAGATTTTCTAAGAATTATTAGATTATCACCCTCCACATATCTAGTTTCATAACTGTGACTATCCCTAGGATATTACTTTTGATGAACTAAAACGAGTGGTAAACCAACAATTATTAATGCTGCTGTCAAGATATGTTCACATTCAACTTTCTTTTTGTCTGTAATGCAGCTGATTATTTATTTTTTTCTATTGAATTAGAACAAAACATGCAAACAATGCTTAGAGAGCATTTGTGTGTAATTTGAATGTAACAAAATCAGAAAACTTAAAGAGAATGATCTGTTTAGTTGGTTCAAAGTTCATTAAAACAACTATTTCAAAAGCTGAAGTGATTTTCTTATTTTATTTATTAGTTAGAATATTTGTAACTCATTATTTTAACTAGTTGAAAAAGCAGAATAATCGCTCAAAGGCTGCTGATTAATCATTGAAATAATCGATGACTAATCGAATAATCGGTCTAATATTCGATAGATTAATCGATTACCAAAATAATCGTTTGTTGCAGCCCTACATCCAACTTGTTTGCTTAATACGACCTTTGCCCAATGCATGAAGCTAATTGTGCAGGTTTACCATCGAGCTAAAGCTATCAAACACTTCATGTATGATATATTGCAGGCATCACAGATATTTAACGGAGTCATGAACTGTGAAACAAAAGTGCTAGAACACCCGAGCAATTGGAGTTCAACACAGTGGTAAAACTGGAAACATCATACAAACCAAGCCAGTCCATTGTATTACCTGTCTGATTTGGGTAACTGCTTTCGAATGATCCCCAGCTGTCATCTTCTCCAACAAATCATCCACAAGCCTTTTGGTGAAACTTCCACAGCCCTTCACAAATTCCTGCAAACTGAAGAGCACAAACATCCTCTCTGAGCTGAGGACATAAAATGACCTTTTTTACTGCAGTTGTGTCTAACAGTTCCAATCAGGGCAGGCGATCTCTGTGAGATTTGTATTTGAATTCAGGATTTGAAAAGTCCAGCCTACTGTTTCCTGAAGCATTTTGAAAAATCCCACCAATCCTTACATCTCATCCCTCACATGATATATGGCTAAATAAAAGGTTTGGTTTAAATCAACAGCAGCGTATCTAGAACACAGGATTAGTGAAGAGACCTGAGAGCGCACTGAACACCCGTCTCGTCTCCATACGCAGAGTAAAGAAGGTCCATCTCATCTGGCAGCAGGTCAGGGTAGATGGAGTTGTTCTGAAGAGTTTGAGCACTGTATGCGCTGCTCAAAAATGTCACTGAATTGAACATGCAAAAAAGAAAGACACACAAAGGATCAATCAAATCATCGATTCAGAGTAAAGTTCAGAGCGGCTGTTCTTTGGTAGTATCCGAGCAAAATCAAGTAAAGATTCACAATGAATCACACCTGCCACTTTACGGTTTGTTGCAAAGGTTTGTGATGTTCAGAGGTTATAGCACACCAATGGAAACTTGGATCTCAGAACCGACTGGGATGAAGCTTGGATTGCAGTCTACCATTCTGGGGATTGAATGCCAAGCTCATTGTTTTAAACTGGAGAGATTCAGCCTTGCAGCGATCACCCAGTAAGGTGATTTGATGGCCTGTCCAAAAACTGATGTCACATACTGATATCTGAAGTCGCAGGCTTCTGCGCCACGGCCTGAGCCGAATCAGAATATTCTTTTGTTACTAAAATGCTAATAATCACTACAGGTTATATAAACTACATTTCTACCAAAGGGTATTATTTCAGAAGCTATTTGATATCAAACACGGTTGATTTTGAAGCTCATAATCGCTCATTCATCCACCTTTCCTACCTGATACGTCTAAGTAAATCAAACATCACAATATCTGTCAGAAAATGACGACATATGGGTAGACAGGTGCATATAAAAGTGTTTTATTCATATAAAAGTATTGAAATAGTACAGAGGTATTTCACAGTTTCTGGACGGTTTATCATTAATGCAGTTTGGTGTTGTTCCTGGGAGCTAGTCCTGGGAGAGAAACCATTAAAGGTTCCACTTTGACCTCCCATGGATCCTAACATAAACAGGTTTGGGGAAGATGGGGGGCCTTGACTCTTACATTGGGGTGTCTAAAAGCGTAAATGTGCTCCCATCAATAAAACTCTGAGCCAATTATGTTTTGACACCTCTCAAAAGAGTGAAAATCACTCCGACTCAAACACACCCCAGTTTAAGAAACTTCTTTATTTTGAATTTATAAAATCTAAAAGCTTTGAAATGTCTTACCTTTGTGCCTTCGGTCATCTTTGAATCCCAGTGTTGTAAGTCCAGGAACAAGCTTGTTGGCCAAAGAGCTCAAATCTACAGGATGAGTCTCTTGATCTGTATAAACAATGATCAAGATCAACTACTTACTACTGTGAATAAATGCATATCAATCATCCTGTCATGAAATATTATTTATTTCTCACCACATGCATTCTATCTCTGATGTTTCTATCAGCAAAATAAGTTATAAATGCAATTTAATGCCTTTGATGGTAATAATAATAATGTTAAGACTCTTAAGACTCCTTGCTTTAATGGAGCATTTGTGAAATCAAGCATCCAAACCAGTATTAGCCTTCCTGCATGTGCTAATTAACAACATAATGCTATGACTTTACAGTAAATGGCTAGCGACATAATAGAATTATAAAAATCTGAAAATAAATAGTTTTAAGCTTTTTACTGGAGTTAGTTCTGTCAGGTTTAAAAAGTAAAATGAGTAAATGTGTTTAACGAAAGCTACACCTTCACAATTTTCTGGAGAAACTTGCCTCAAAAGATGACCCTGAGGACTTTCAGGAGATTTGATCGGTGATTAATGTTTACACACTTTTAATTCTTTAAGTGTAATTTAGAATGAGTTTAACAATGTTGGCAATACCTTCTGCTTCAGGATCTTGATTGACAACAACATATGTCAGCGAACCCTCTGTGTCCTTCTTCAAGTATCCAATCTGCAGTCGACAATTAGAGAAATTATGTTCTGAACGTTCCTAAGTATCTAACTTTGTAGCATCTAAGTATCTCCCTGGTGAGACCACAAAGAGGCTTTCCAAGCACACCTTGGAGTTTGGCATGAGACGGTTGATGCGGTCCCGGGCTTCATCAGCAGCATGCTCCACCAGAGCTAAGACGTGTTCCTCTGCTGTGCTGTCCGTCAAACTGCAGGCATTTCCTTCCAGCTCGTACAGGTCACTGAATGCACAATAAGGAAAAATTCTTTTCCATTTAACTGTTAAATGCAATTATTTTCAACATCTGTTCCATCAAAATGGAATCCATGGTTTTATGATGACAATGCACTCTTTCCTAATCGCAGGTCTAAATGCATTCAGAACAAATAAACATAATCACATGTGCTTCCAATATCAATTCAAGACAACTAATGAATATTCAATTTAATTTCTCAAATCCTAAAAAGATAGAAGGTTGTTGGTTCGAGGCTCGCCGGTGAACTTCCTGGAAGGAATGTGCTCCTTGTTTGAATGTGCTCCCTGTTGCTTGCGTGGGTTTCCTCTGGGTACAGCGGTTTCCCCCACAATCCCAAAAACATGTGGTTGGGAAGCGGGTTGGAAAACGAATGAATGAATGAAATATAGGATTAAAAAATATGGTTGTAAATGGCATAAAACTTAAAATTCCAGGTGTTTGTCATCGTGAAAAAAATCATGAAAATCACTGAAATGTATTTCAGTTACAAATGTGAATAATGTACACATTGATTGACTGGTAGTCTTTATTTTGTTTAGTTGAATATAACTGATAACCAATTAAATCAGCATTTTCCAAATTTAGAAAAGGCTAACGAGCGCAAGAGGCTCCAATTCCACAGACTCATAGAGGAATTCTGGAAAGGAGGCTGGGAAACGTGTTTTGGATGGTCGAATCGAATTTTGAGGTGTTTGGATCACACAGCAGAACATTTGTGAGACACAGATAAACTGAAAAGATGCTGGAATGATGCCTGACAACATCTGTCAAGCAAGGTGGGGGTAACGTGATGGTCTGGGATTGCTTTGGCGCTGGTAAGTTGGGAGATTTGTTCACGGTTAAAGGGATTTTTATTTTGGATAAGGACAGCTACCATTCCATTTTGCAAAAGCATGCCATTCCCTATGAACAGCACATTTTTTAGTTAATTGTGTAAAATGCTAATTAAAATAAATAAGTAATAAAAAGGATTATGGTGATGTGAATTGGTTCAGTCTTGACCTCTGGTCGTGAGTGACAGCGTTGGGGGATGGGAAATCTGTTGATTGTCGATCACAAAGTAAATACAGCGATGGAGAGAAAAAGACCAAAGCTGTCAGGTGCCCAATTTAGGAAAAAAAGAAAAGAAAATGAGGAGAAACGGGCAAAAGATAAAGGTATGCAACAATGTTCTCTCTGTTTGATTAAGGTGAGCATGTCATTATGTGCTATAACGTTAACTCTTAGCTTTGTAGCCTTCTTGCGTATGATGCTTGCTATGCTAACCTACCTTGCTAAACACACACAATCAAAGACATACACAAGCTATCAGAGAAACTCGAATGGTTTCTATTATAAATATATTTATAACCATTAACTTTTTTCAAATTAAACTGTTACAAAATTACTTACTGTAGTGTGTTTTGGTTGCATAGCAGCAGAGACTGTTATACTTGCCATAAAAACCAATACAATTTCCATTATAACCAGTACATCCATTAGATTTTCTATTATTTTGGGTAGGGTTCTGTTTTTTCAACAGTTTTCACAACACAAGATCTAGTTAAATTTCACCATAAAACTACAGGAGTAAGTCTCGGCCAAGGCACTGTTCCACGTAAAACCGCCACTGGTCCTGGGTGCTGGACCGCTCATTTCTGACTAGGAGTCGATGACAAGGGCGCATGGATCCAGTAAGCTGACTGACTCTTTTAATTATTTCAATAATTATTCCAAACCCCTAACCTCATAGAAAATGTCTGGGGTACGGTGAAGAGGAAGATGCGCTATACCAGAGCCAACACTGTAAAAGAGCTGAAGACTAGCATCAGAGCAACTTGGGCTCTCAGAACACCTGAGCAGAGCCACAGACTGATTGAATCCATGACACGCAGGAATTCAGGAACAAGAATTGAGAGCTGGACATGCTGCCAACATTTCTAAAAATCCTTTCTCTGCGTAATATTTCTTATTGATACTGATTTTGGGGTTTTCATTAGTTGTCAGTTAGTCATACACTTGAAATACACTCGTAAACACTTGAAATATGTCAGTCTGTGAGGATTTAATGAATAAATTATTCAAATGTCACTTTTTGAATGGAATTACTGAAAATAATATTTTTAAAAATAACTTTTCATAATGTTACAAGTATATGTTTTTTCTGTGTAGGGGAAATGCAAATATATAGAAAAATTACATTTCCATATTACATATTGCATTTTAAAATGTTCTTTGCTATGTCGATGTAAATACAGTTGTGCATTACAAGCAGATGTATTACCTAACGATGGGTTCTTTGACGGGCTGTTTCTTCGATTTTTTGGGGAACTCTGTATGGATGGGCATCATCTCTGTGATTGGTTCATCTGGCACAATGTCATCATCACCCAAAATGGCTGCCTGCTGAGAGAAATCCATGTCCTGCATAAAAGACATGCTGCGCTTCAAAGCTAACAGCCGCTCCTGTGAACAGAGCACACATAGAGCCACAGAAAACCCATTTACTCCTCCTGCGGGAGGCTTTCTGGAACGCCATGAGGATGGGAGACACAGGATGCCCGAACGAAATTTGAATGAGAAGCCATGCAGGAAAAAAAATAAAATAAAATTGCTCACACAGTTGACAGTAGAAAAAAAATCAAAAAGGTACACATTTTTAATTATTATCAAAATGCTAATTATTTAACTTCCACTAATTTAAAGGACTCATGCCTTGTTGAGCCTTTAAGTGGCTTTTTGTAGTGATTTATAAGAATAATAAAAAAGTGGACTGTCGACCTTCCCAAACAAAAACAAAATTTTTAAAAAAGTTTGTTCTGTTAAAAACTCCAAAGGTTAAGTCAAAGTTGGACATGAAAGACCTGAAAAAATACAGTAATTAAGCTAAACCGAAAACTATATATTTTTTTGAGAGCAACAGAAACGTTGATTAACGATTCTGTTCGGAGTGAACCGTTTATATTTTATTTTCATGCCCTGGGTTATGCAACATGATGTTTGCTCCCTTTTCCTTCCCTTCCTTTCTCCTTGGTTGAACGGACTTCACTGTATCTCTTAGGGAGGTTGCTGTTAGTGAGGGCTTGTTAACAAAATACAGATTAAATAAATGTGCTTGACTTGCTCCAATGAGAAAAAAAAAATGATCCACAGTTTTGCTATAACATTCCTATTTCCAGTTTTCTAAGCTGAAAATGTTCTATTTTTAAGAAATGGTCCTTGTTTTTTATTTCCTTTACCTTCATGATGGTCTTTTGATCATTTCTGAGCAGTGGCTTTGAGGGTTTTTGTGCTTGTTTGGCACATTAACTGAATTGACAGTAGAAAAGATATCTTATCCAGATGACTGGATCAAATCAAAATGAAACAATGGCACTGGCGATGAACACACAAACTTCTATGAGATTAAAGATGTTACTTTGCTCATCATTTTGAATCCAGTGTGGAGAAGTTTCTTTGCAGCTTTGTAGTAAACTGTCTCTGGACGGTTATAAACCATGGCATTGTCGCACATCAGCTTGAAGTCTGCCTGGAGGTAAGGAGAGAAAATAAAAAAAAAAACTCAGATTAGATGAGTTAAGATCAGAAAACTCTTAATGTTATTCATCATCTGAAGATGGATATGGTAGGGAAAAAAAATCACTTCCCTAGAGTTCCACATCTAAAACCTTTTAATCACATCAGTATGAAGTCACTCAAAGCAGTCCATCACTATGTAAACTAATGACATGGTGGGTACGGTTACAGCAGATTATTACCCTAATGATAATCCTGGTATATTATGTTCATGTCCCATTGCTTCGCGTTATTGATGTGACTGTACGAGATGGAACGAAGTAGGATCACTTAGAAAACTATATAGACTAGTGCTTCGAGAAGAAATTGAGTCCAGCGTCCACAAACACCACTCCATCAAACAAGTGACTACATGCATCAGATTCAGAGGGGAAGAACCACACCGACGAAGGATTGATGGACATACTGGAGTCAATCGAACAGCAACTGGCAAGCTTTTATGTGTGTTTGGCTAGACTTGAAGTTTTGCATTGGGTAAGCAAATGTCCGAAAACATAAAAGAGCACTCATGAAAAGCAAGCTGAAGCTAGACGAAGATGTAGAGGGAAAAATCAGAATCCATTGCGCTCATTGCCTAGGAGGAAAAAGGCCGACGGCCAGCGATCACAGACCATCATGGCGAAGTTTCAGAGTATTTTGAAAAGTAAATGAAAGACACATACAGCTACAGTAAAGCACCTACCTTGAATTCTGTGATTGTTTTATATTCGTTTGCATCTATTTTATCCTTCATCGTGCTAAAGTCCATCGGGTGCTTGATTATCATGGAGTAGCCCGGAGCAATGGCATCTGTTACAGGGAAAGCGAAGAATCCATGGGCATCCTTTCTGTTCAAATGGAACAAAGCTGTTTAAATAAAGTCTGTCTGAACATCTTCTTCTTGTCAGCATCTTAGGCTAGATACTTAATGTTCAAATTCATGTTTTTAAAATATTCTGCAAATAAGAACAAGTTGTTTTTTTTTTGTTTTTTTTTTTATTTTAAAACATTCTCAGGTTTGGTATCATTTAAAGACTTTTGGGATTATAGACTATAGGAATTTAAGTTGATCGGAACATGACCACTGCACAAGAGTCTGTATCTGTTTACTGTAACTCACCTCTGAAGCAAACGCAGGAAATGTTCCAAGAGCTGCTGGCGAGGAGTGGCTTCACTTTCTAAGGCATAGTGTTAGACAAAAATCACTCAAAAGCTAAAACTCGGTTCTACAGAAAAATTTTCAAAATTTTACCAAAGAAACAGAACATTTTACAGAATAACGGCACAACAAGTCCAGGAAAAAAAGAAAAACTGTTAGAGGACACAAATATTCCACAACTAATATTAGGATCTAAAATATAAAGCAGGGATATTCAACTAAAATTGAAAGAGGTCCAGTTTCATAATTGTTTTGGAAGGTCCAGAAGATCATAACGTTTAACTATTTACTGCATTATATTATCAAGATGCATGAGATCCTCCCTCCCGATTTCATTAAGGACAGGGGAAATTGTTATTAAAAGAGATAAATGTATTTGTATTAGGAAGCCTAACTAACAGTAGCATTATTAACTGGGCTACGTTTCAAACTATTGACTAATGTTAGTATAAAAATTGAAATAAACCGTTGAAATCAAACACAATTCAGTCTTGAAATCAAATACAGTTCAACTTTAACATTTCAACAATCAAAACAAGTTAACAAAAAATAAATTTTGGGTTTGTTTTAGCTCAAAATTGAGTGGAAAATCTGAGAGGAGAGATGTTTTCCCCACTGTGGCTACTTGTGATTGACTGATGGTCTGGATTGAACCGGTGCTTCTAAAACTCACAGCTGTCTTTCTGCTGTTATTAGACAGCGGTTTCATTTGGGGGCAAATATCAGAATTTTTGTGGGTGAGAACGTGTGGCATGTGAGGACATTTTTGTTTTTGCTTTGTTTTCGCTAGCTGCACGGAACTGTTATCACCGTTTATGTTCATGTGTTCTTTGCAATCGTGAACTTTTGCTCATCTGCCGGTACTTCTGAGCAGCAAGATTTTCCACCTGTTATCACAAACGATTGGCTAAGAGAAGTCAGATGGGGTTACTTAACTCGTATTTAATTGGACAATGCCTTCTCATATCCCCTAACTATCTACCAGAAAGATCTCAATAGCTGTGCCGATAAAAAAATACGGCGCTCTGCTAGATCCTGAATCAAAACGCTCGGTTTGGTCGGCAGCTCCGGATCCGTATGGGACAGCTTCTGGGTCCACCCCAGTCCACCTGTTAGTGACCCCTGATATAAAGTATAGCATGTCTTGGAATGCTCTTGTACCTTGCTGAGTTCTGCATGCTCGCACAGGCCGATCTGATGGCTGTTCCACTTCTACCTTCACTCCAGGATGAAAGTCCTCCGTCTCTGTATCAGATTCAAACTTCTCCCGCTTCCTCTTCTTGTCCTCTTGAAGCACCTGTAACACCAAGCTCTTTTATTTTCACAATATCAAGCTAATTGCAGCTAAAGACACAGGGTTTGGCAGAATTACTTCTGTAGGTTTGGGCAGAGTGAATGGTTCCACTGTTCCACCGGCTATGGTTTCTAACTGCTCACGCTCGCGCTTTTTCTTTTTCTCCTCCTGGAACAAACGAGTGAAGTATTTGTTAGTTGAATGACTGAGTGAGTAAGGGACAAACATGGATGTTAAAACTGCAATAACAGTGCTAGAAATACTTTACCTTCCTCCTTCTCCTCTCCTCATCATCAACATATTTCTCCTTTTCTGATTTCTTCTTCTTTTTCTTCTTCTTCTCTTTGTGCCGTTCCCACTCATCGTCATAGTAACTGGAGTCGTGTCCGGAACCAGACAGTTCGGTCACTTCGCTGCCGCCTACTTTCAGCACTAGCTTTAGTGGTTTCTCCAGGGGCTTGTCCTCATAGTCTGAAAACACCCACCAAGAGTCAGAACAGTTAACAGTTCATTTTAACCTAGCAAAATCTGTCATTCTATCCTTCATTCTGATTTTGTAGTTTCTTTTTAAGAGTATTAAATTGAGTTGTAAATTCTCCAGATTTCAGTTTCTTGCTTTTTTATTATTTAGTTTTGACATTCTGCTTCACCCGCTCATATTCCGTTTGCCAACAGCTCTCATGTCATGATCGAAATAATAAATGTTGGCACAGTCTGCGTGCATGGGAAACGGTATAGTGCCATAAGCAAGTTCTAAAATTGATTCCATGTTCCGATATGTGCCTTCTTACTAATACTGTTGCGCTGCGTTGAATCAAACAAATATAGATAAAAGAACCGTTTCTAATGTATTAGATTGACAATACAGGATTTTTTTCGTCATTCATTATTACAGAGAAATCTAAAAAATGCGGGAAAAACAATCAAAATTTTACATGGACACTAAACAATAAAATAATCACCATAGGCTCAATCAAATCATCTTATGTTTGCACTTCATAACAAATTACATGAGATTTACAGGAAAACACATTATTTCTAATAATAAAATAACATGCTGCACTAAATGCTTGCGAAATAGGATTTAACAATGAAATAAATCGAATCAAAGCAGCCTTCATATTTTTTTTTATATTTCACGATCTCTGTATGTTTACACTCTTTAAAATTCACACCTTTTTAAAAGTAACGTTAGCAAATGGAACTATGATAATGTATTTTTTGTTGCGACACAAACCTCCTTCAACAGCTCTCCACTCAGGTCTGTACTTCTTGTGCTTTTTCCCCATTTCATAAAAAAATAATCTGCGTTGACTAAAATAAGATTGTACGTTATATTTCCAGGTTTTTTCTTTAGCTCACTATGGTTTACACGAAAATACAAGAACAGCGGCTGCTCCACGAACTTCCGGTTACAAGAGCCACAACTTCCGGGGCAAAGAGACGTCAGGGATCGCGCGGCTAATTTGAGTTTGTGAGTTGGTGCTGATTATTTTTATTTCGTTGATTTGGTTGATTGGTTTAATGTCACCATCGCGTATATTTGGGGCAGGAAATTATTATTCGTCTTGTTATGGGACTAACAACGCCGCGTCATGTGCGCGATATTATATCACTAAATAGATGAAAGGCACTCAAACACTAACGTCCCCACGTTTGCCATTAAATGTTTCTGTTTTGTAAAGTATTTAACTTACTAATGTGCAGTTTTCCTTGTACGTTACCGACAAAGCTGTTTTACAGGGATTGTGTAACGTAATGCTTTAACGACAGAACGCAACATAAAGTCAGGGAAACAAATAATCGTAAAAAGGGACTTGTAGCCTTTACATGCCGGAGATGTGGGACATTCATATTGGTACTATTGCACACAATGTGACTGCGTTCTCAATTTTGCAGGTGATAATGATGGACATATCTGATCATCACATTGGTGATGTTGGGATCCTCTGCCCCGATCTGCACATTGAGGTTCACGTCAAAACTCAGAGGTGTTTCATAAAGCACTAACTATTTGTTTTTGGATATGTTTTATTCCCCTCAAAACTTTTGACTTTTGGACATCCAGTTTGATGCCCTCATTAGAATTAGATTTTGAAAGCAGTATTGCAACCCAAAATTTAAAAACTATTTAGTGAGTAGTTTCTGGGCGGCCCAAGTGCTGCAATGTTTACCTTACTTTTTCATGATGATGTCAATGAAACTCCTCTTGGCTCATATTAAAGTAGGTTTGTTGATCTTAAGGAATCACTCTGGACATAAACGTACAATTTGTATTATAGTTATTTGCAACTCAAAACATTTGTTGTAACCGTTTCACTTTTTTTTAAGTTAAATTTAGACATTTTTAGTTGAATTGCACTTTTTTGTTGCTGAAGCATTTATACTGCTTTTATCATATCACCTGTATGATGCAAAACTCATGTAATTGTGTGTTTTCAGCACGGCTAAGTTCTCTGAAGTGAAAGCACATGTTCTGCTGCTTCTGGATCGACACAGTACAATATTAGCAACATACAAGTGGTCAGAATTTGACGATGAGTTTCTCAACAAAAATGTGGAGTCAGTCACTATAACAGATGCTAAAGGCCCAAAGGTAATTACGTTTCCTATATGACGTCTTTTTTTGTCTTGGCATATTCCTTGTTTGGTAGAATTCTTACTTCTTCCACATCTATAGGCCAGTGTTCAAAGAAATATTACTGACAGACAGGAAATGTTTGTACACGTTTAACCAGCTATAAAATAAAAAAGGACGAGTCTTGATTTTAAAAGATGTTGCTGAAGATTCAGAGCAAATTACACTGTGTAAACCAAACCTTTAAATGTGTTCTGTGTGTCAACACTCAGTAGCTCAGTAGTTGTTATTGCATTTCACTTTGCCGTCACATGAGAAAAAATGTATTTTATTAATATACTTTTCCATTTTGAAGCTGGTAGATCTGAAGCTTCACAACCTCTGCATCCATACTTTTTCTCTAAATGATGAGCGTCCCAGCACACTTGAGCTGGAGGAGGAAGAGGAGCTGTCTGCTGCCAATCACTGGCTCCTTCCTGCAAGTGAGCTTTAGAAGCATAGGCCAAGGCCTTGCGTGATGTATTATTTAGGATTTGATTTATAATTTTTTTTTCTTCATATCTTACAGCCGAGTTTCATGGCGTTTGGGAAAGCTTGGTTTATGAGGAAGGCATCAAAACACAGGTTAGCAACCCCAACACCAGATATTCTGATGAATTAAATTCCCTGTTGATGTTCTTCCTTCATTCATCAAAGCACATGCAATCTTTTCAACTCATTTCTCAGCCCCCATCACTTGCTCTTTTTGCTCTCTCCAGCTTTTGGATTACGTGTCAACAGCAATCTTCTTCTCAGACAAAAATGTAGACAGCAACTTGATCTCATGGAATCGTGTTGTACTTCTTCATGGTAAGGCAACACAATCTTTGCTGTCTAACCCTTACAGGAACAGGGATGAATAAAATGATTGAATGTGGGCATGGAAAGTGTTCAGACCCCCTTACAAAAACACAAAACTGTTAATATTTTTTGCAGATTCATGCAAACAATCTCTTTGTGTTCCTCAGGACCACCAGGCACAGGGAAGACATCTCTGTGTAAAGGACTTGCTCAGAAACTTTCCATCAGACTCTCTGACAGGTCTGCAGAACATATTATCTCTGTTTGTCTGTTTTGCATGCTGGTTTACACTCAAAAGCAGAGTTTGCCAGAACACATATTTCTGTTTGTTACCTTGTAGCTTTTTTTTTACCTTTGTTTAACCAGATACAAGCACTGTTGAGGTCAGATCTCTTTTTCAAAGCTGACATGGTAAGAGGTCAGCATACCTCATAGAGATAATGAAGTCATAGGCGCTCATTCTATGAAATGTTCCTAGTTTCCCATCATCCAATTTAATTGATTCTGGCATCAACACCAACCAAAAATGTATAATCCATTCCACTTCTCTCAACTGTTGTCATTACAACTTTGTTAAAGAAATGTGTAGCCCACATGCGCACCTTTGGTCAATATAGCACATGTCCTTTCATTATCTTTTGTTGCTCATTCTAGAGGTTGATGATTTTCAATATTTCCATACTTTAAAACTACATTTTTGATTGTTACTGTTCTTTTATTTTAGCATTTAGCAGAGAGGGCAGTAAAATATAAAAAAGTGATGCAGTGGGTAAAGGAAGTGGCATAGAAGTTTGGAAACCTGGTGGTTTAAAAGACTTTTAGACCACTCTGATACTTTGCATTCATCGCCTTAATTTCCAACTCATTTTGAGAAGGATTTCTTTCATACATCATTTTGCCTGCTTAATGTCTTTCGTGGTAACGGGGGGGGCTATATTTAGCTAAGTCTGGGCGAGAGGCACGGGCACGCCTTGGATAGGTTGCCAGTCCATCGCAGGGCAACACACATTCACGTAGGGGGAATTTCGATTATTCTATCAACCTGAAGCATGATTTTGGAGAAACCAGAGTACTGGGGCAAACTCCCTCCTGGAAGGCCACTAACAACCTCAAAATAACCAATATTCTTACTGAAAGGCCACAGTGCTACTCACCGTGCCGCCGATGGAGTATTTCTTGTTATATAAACAAATACACATAAAGTTTGGAGTTTGGACTGTGTGCTTTCGAAAGGCTACCATTATTTTCAGTGTCTGTCTGCTCTATTGGAGATGCAGACACACATGCATTTACATTTATGTATTTAGCAGATGCTTACAGATTGGGAGTAAACATAAGCGGTTTGTTAAAAGGTCCTAGTGAGAGATTTTTTTTTCTGCTCTGAGATAGGACCACCAGACGCTGTTCATATCCCAAACGCAGGCATCTGGAGGGGATGTAGGACTGCAGAAGTTTGTGGAGCTGAGCCTGTGACTGTCCTGTATGCAAGCATCAGTGGTTTGAACCTGATGCGAGCCTCAATGGGCAGCCAGTGGAGAGAGATGAGGAGAGGAGCGACATGAGCTCGTCTAGGTTCTATGAAGATCAGTCCAGCTGCTAAGTTCTGTATCATCTGAAGGGGTCTGACTGCACAGGAAGGAGGTCTGGCAAGAAAAGCATTGCAGTATTGTCAAGTATTGAAATGATCAGTGCTTGGACTAGAAGTTGAGTTCTGTAAGGAGGTGTCGGAGCTTTCTGATGTTAAACTTACTCAAGCGGTTTTAGTGGTGTGCTCCTTGAGTGGTAGTTGCTCATCGAAGATCACTCCAAGGTTACGGACAGAGGTGGATGGAGAGATTGTCGACGACTCTAGATGTTTGGTGAACTTATGCTGGACAGTGGGATTGGCAGGGATACCCATCAGTTAAGTTTTGCCATGTTGAGCTGTAGGTGATGAGACTTCTTCCATGTTGAAATGTTGTTTAGACAGTCTGTTGTGCATCGTCCGCATCTGTTATGCAGACAATCATAAACCATTACAGAGACTTGAGATTAAGTGATGTACTGGAATGGCCTTAATCCGAACATCCTGAGTTTACTAAAGTGTTCTGATCAGTGGGGTACCTCAGGGCTCAGTCCTGGGACCTCTGTTATTTATTATCTACATCCTTTTAGCGGGTGTAAATTTTAGAAATCTCAGGTTTAATTTGACTGCTGTATGAATTTTACACAGCTCTACCTTTGATCCAACCATCTACGTACATCTTTCCCGTCCCCGTCATTAGCTGAGTTCATGGTGTGAGTCATGGCCTATTTTGCCCACTTCAATTACATCATCTGCTTAACCATATTGATTTTAAAATACTTATTACACTCTTAAAAATCGAACATTAACATATATTTGAACGTACATGGGCCAGTTGTGACCTAGTGGCTTAGGAGATTGGCTGGAGATCATAAGGCAGCTGGATTGATTCCCAGGTCTACTTGGAATTAGAGGTGGGTTGGACGTTGAAAGCTCACTCTCTCCCCCCTGTGACAACCATGACTGTGGTGTCCTTGAGCAAGTCAACAGTTTCCCTCACTGTGCCCCTTTGTTCACTCTTTGTGTGCTTGCATGCGTGTAGGGTGTACGTGCTCGCACTTGGGTGGGTTAAATGGACGACACCTTTCCTTCTATGGATCAATCCATACCTGGGTGTAATGTCAAAAAAGCCAAGTTTTCAACTAAAAAAAGTATGACCATTAATTTGCTGTCAAATGAACTGTTTTACGGTAACTTGTCTGCATAGACCCAATGCATTGTCCAGCCTCAAAAACATTCTGAGCTATGATAAAACCGCAAAAAATAAATGCTGGACAATTAAAGGGCAAATTGGGGGCTTTAAAAGATGATGATTCATTATATCTTTACAACAACATTTTTTTAAAGTGAAATTATAGCTTGTTAAGGTCAAACCATCCAAAAAGTTTTTGTTTTTATAAATAATCTTATGGATCTTAATAATGAATATTATACGTTAATAAAACTCGTGTTTATGACATCACGCTGTTCATTTTAAAACTCTGTGATGCTGGTGAACATGACGTTTCCTGCTGCTGAAACTGAACTGAAATACATGTTTCCTCAGGTATATCAACAGTCAGTTTGTGGAAATCAACAGCCACAGTCTCTTCTCCAAATGGTTCTCGGAGGTAAAACTGCATAAATGTTAAAAATGTAAACACAAGTATATTCAAGATGCTTTTATCATGAGTGAATTAAGCTTCCCAAGTGTTTTACAGAGCGGAAAACTGGTCACAAAAATGTTTCAGAAGATTCAGGAGCTGATTGACTACAAAGACACCCTGGTGTTTGTCTTAATAGATGAGGTTCTCACTTTTCTAACATTCTTTTAATCATTTGTTCTTCTGTAGATGCTGATTATTTTCTTGTGAGATTTTCGGTGCTTCCAATAACACAGACCCGCAGTTACTCTGCTGAAATATTTATCAAAACATTACACCAATTATGTACTGTGCCAGAGTTTTAGGGAGGTGGGTAAATATAAAAAAAATAACTGAGCAGAGAAACAAGACATAAGGAATTTCTACTGTTTCAACAAGGGTTTCAATCTGTGCTGTTCAAACACGTTTGACAAACCACAATGAAATGGGCAACGATCGTAGGGCAGCAATCGAGGATGTGAGGAAGTTTTATCCACTGAAGATCCAGGGTTCGTTCTTGAGGAAGTGTATCTAGAAGTATTACAAAGAATTGTTTTTGATGTTGATTTATCTTTCTTGCACGTCTAAAGCTTTTGTACAGCACTGTACATTTAGTTTAAACTCATTAGTTTATGCAGTTTCTTAAATAACTTTTTTTTAATGCAACTTGTATTTCTGAAATTCGGGGATTTTTTTTAAAGCCTTTAAAATTTCAAACTGTACAGAAACCATCCCTGCTGTTTTTGCAAGGAAATTTTAAAAAGTGCAGAATTTTTTTTTAAAAGTTTGAAATTGTTATGCCTTCCGGTGTTGCTTCTTGTTGAGACAAGGGTTTTTGTTTTTGGATTACATGTCCATGGCCCATTTCAAGACCCTGCGTGTGTGGGTGTGCATGCCGGTGTTTTTTAAACAGTCAGGACGCATGCTGTCCTTTTCAGAAAGAGGTCCTGACCAAAAACATTTAATCACAGTTTGTGGATTGAGGTGGTGTCTTTCCCTCCCTCTAAAAGCTTTAGAAGAGACAAAGATCAGGGTTTCTCAGTACTATTTGTTTATTATTTCTCACAATACATAATTTAATCATCGTTTTGGTTCAAATTCAGTTTGTGTTTTGATTTCAGGAGTGTTAAAGATCATAAAATGTCAAATGTGTATAAATCATGAATGCAATTTTTTTGTTTTTTTTTCAAATTGATTCTCACTGGTTGAGCAAGCTTGGCATTAGATGTATGTTCTGATCATTTCTTTGTCTGTTGGGAAACAGTTAATACGTTAATGCTTCTTCCCCTGTGTAAATACACTGAATAATACAAATGCATGCTGTTCTATTTCTGTGATGACCATAAAAGTGTGGCAACCCTCTACACAGTAAAATCCTAAGAGTTAAATTAACTCTACTCGGAGTATATTTGGTCCCACTCTATATAGAGTTAAACTGACTCTGAGAGAGAGTAATTTAATAATCTATTTTCTTCATGTTTTTCCAAATCTGCATGGAAAATGCAAACTAAATAATAACTATTCAGAGAGGGACCAAGTCCACTCCAGAAAGTGTAAAAACAGACAAAAATAGACTGTTTAGTTCAAATAGACTTATTTAAATAACTCTCCTTCAGAGTTGGTTTAACTCTATATAGAGTGGGACCATATACACTCTGAGTAGAGTTAATTTAACTCTTAGGATTTTACTGTGTAAATACGACCTTTTAATGACTTTGTATAAACCTCTAATTTTGTGAGTTTGTTAGGTGGAGAGTCTGACTGCTGCACGAAGTGCCGCTCAGGCAGGAACAGAACCATCTGATGCCATCCGGGTGGTTAATTCTGTCTTGACTCAGCTGGACCAGATCAAGCGGTTAGTTTCTCTTCATCTGTGCAGAAGTTCTGATTTCTGAGTACTTCTGCCAGCCAGCTCACAATCGATTCACATTAATGCTTATTTTGTAATAAACTAGATTTGCCACATTATTAATGAATATGCTTGCTGTATCTGATAATTATACCAAAGTGCACATACTTCCAAGGCGTTCTTACTCGTCAGACTGATGGCGCCATAGAAACTGCCACCAAAAAAAAAAAAATTCAAGAAACTGTCAAACTGAGAATCTTTTAGCTTTTTTGTCCTCATCAGTTCTTGACCACTCTAAAATAATGTTTACGTGTAGATATAGTTTAATATTGATATGAATCACAAGTTAAAGCTTGTCATCTCAAATATATGACCAATGGAATTTGAAGCCCACGTCTATAAAACTAAATTATCTTATGCTCTCCCCTCCTCATTCAGACATACCAATGTGGTTATCCTCACCACATCCAATGTTACCGAAAAGATCGACCTGGCCTTTGTGGATAGAGCTGATATAAAGCAATACATTGGCCCTCCGAGCATCAATGCCATCTTCAATATCTATTTGTCCTGTCTGGAGGAGCTCATGAAGGTCAGTTTATGGGTTTGTTTAAATTTTAAATTCAGAACATTGAAAGAGTTCTGATTTCCATTCATTCATGTTGGGTCCTGGTGATGCACATTGGACACATTGGGCAGAAAGATGGGGTACATTCACTCCTGGTGGGAATTTAGAAAATATTTTTTTACACTTGTGGAGAAAACCAGAGCTCTAAATGAACAAAAAGAATCTGGGTATACACTACCATCCAAAGGTTTTGTCGTAGAGAGAAGTCACACTTCTATTTACCACGAGTTGTATCCATCTGCTGAAAAGCTTTGTGGAGATGATGATTTCATTTTTCAGCACAACCTGGCACCTGCTCACAGTGCCAAAACCACTGGTAAATGGTTTCCTGACGATGGTATTACTGGTGCTCAACTCTCCTGAGCTGAACCCCATAGAGAATCTGTGGGATATTGTGAAGAGAAAGATGAGAGACACAAGACAAAACACTCTGGAGGAGCGCTGGGCCGCTATCGAAGCATCCTGGGCCTCCATAACACCTCAGCAGTGCCACTGGCCGAATGCCTCCGTGCCACGCCCCATTCAAGCAGTCATTTCTGCAAAAGGATTCCCCACCAAGTATTGAGTGCATAACTGAACAGAATTGTTTGAAATTATGTAATAAAAACACTTCTTTTAAATTAAAAAGCTCATTTTTGAGGGTTTTCATGGGCTGTATGCCGAAATCAACAATATTAAAACAATAAAAGGCTTGATTCAGATTCACTAAAATAAATGAAAGTTTAATGTTTATCAGAACATTACAGAAAATAATGAACATCACAATATGCCTTTTTTTAGAAGGACCTGTATATTCCAAACCTTAAGTTTTGTTTTCATGGTTGGAGTTGTGTTCTGAACAGTTTTGAGATTAATTTTTGAGAACTGTGATTTGTTTTGTACTTGAAGACAAATGTTAATTCACCGTTAGCCATTACTAGTTAAGCGTATTTATGCCTAACATGGCTGCTCAATTAAGCAAGAATAAGCCATGAAACCTCGCTTTCTTTTCTACAGCGTCAGATCATCCACCCCATACAGCAGCTCCTGAGTCTGGAGGAGCTAGAAACGATGAACTTCATGGAAAGCAACATCACGCGTCTGAGCTTGAACCTGAGAAGCATCGCCCAGTGAGTGACGTTCTCCTAAAAACTACATTTACAGTCCTTCAGATGATTACGTGGGCTTTCACACCTGACTAGTTTGATTCAGAAAAACTAGAGCAAACTTGTTTTTCCTTTTAGTTTGGTTGGAAAGAAAAGTAGCTTCTTGCTTAGATGAGAACTTAGTGAAGTTGCAGAACATGCCAGAGAGACCATGTCTCGAGGATGTAAAAAGTAAAATGAATGTTTTTTTTTTTGTCTCTTGGACAGGCGAAGCATTGGACTCAGTGGGCGGGCCTTGAGGAAAATCCCTTTTCTGGCTCATGCCCTCTATGGAAAGGTAATTTTAAAATACTGGTGATGGAGCAGTCTATTAATTGAATAAGTTAAGTTAGATAAACTATAGAAGAGCAGAAACAAGACAGATTTTCTTTTCCAGTCACAGCCAGTAGTACTAGCACCCTTGCAATTCAGTCAGAAATTAACACTTTGCTCAGAAAATTGTTCTAGTTCTAAATATTTTTGTTCTTGCATGGAACCAGGGCCGGCCCTAACTAGTTTGTCGCCCTTTGCAACATTTCAGGTGGTGCCACCTTTCATCACATTAAATTTCACTTCTGTGTACATATACATAAAAAAAAATATAAAATAGCGAAAGCACATGCAGTGCCTAGGTACATTTATTTCAGGTTCATTTACACACAACTGAAGTACCTCAAGCTCCTTTTATGGTTTTAATATTGATGATGTTGGCATACAGCTCATGAAAATCTCCAAAAAATAGCATATTATGAAAAGGTTCTCTAAGCGAGCTATAATCATCCGGATCAAATAATTAACTCTAACCACCTCTAATCAAAAGATTCCTGAATAAACTCCCAGTCTGGTTCATTACCCAAAACCGCAATTATGGAAAAGACTGTTGTCCAGAAGACCATCACTGACTCGCTCGTGCAAGAGGATAAGACAAAGAAAGAAAAGTGCTGTGACAAGGCACCTCAGTGGGAAGTCTGTGGGGAAAACGCCACACAACGAGAAGAGGTGACCGGACCCTACTCTTACTCCCCCTGCTGCCCATGGTTACTGTCACTTGTCCTTAATTTATTTAACCAACTTAAAAACATCTTTATTACATCACATTTGATTAAATTGTATTAGTAATGAGCTTTTGTTCTAAATATTATATTCTTAATAATAAGTTAGTATTTTCCAAGCGCATGTCATGTGACTTGAGTGAGCGATCACACTCTGTCACCACTGTATGAACAGGATGGCAGCTTCGCATTGTATTGAGATTGCAGATCCCCCACACACATTTAAGTCGCCTGTGTGGGAACGTTTTGGTTTTCCAGTGGAGTACAGGAATGGAATTTGTGTCATAGACAAAGCACTGTTTCACGAAACTTACTTTTACAACAGGAAACACTTCTAATATGCAAGGGCATCTCTGGAGATATAAATAACAGTGGCAATGGTGTCAGAACCCTTAGAATGCTGCCTTTTGAATAAAACTACAAGCGAATGCTGACCGTGCAAATGGCCTTAGATATCTATCCCTTTTCTGTTGTTGAGAACGACAGATTCACACATTTGCTAACCTAGAGACCAAAGACCAAACTAGTGAAGAACCCGAGCCATGCAAAATCCATTGCTTTAACTACCAACGGATGGACCTCCCATGCAATGCAGTCTTTCGTGACAATCACAGAACACTACATTACAGACAACTTGGTCATAAAAAATCCCATTCTGCAGACACATGCTGTCTTTGAAAGCCACACAAGTGATCATCTGTCAGAAATACTACAGGCAGCTGTAGCAGAGTGGAAAATCAAAAGAGAAAATGCTACTATTCCTGTGAGCGGATAACGCTAAAAATAGTTTTGCTGCCGTTGAAGTAGCCAGATTTTCACCAAATAAATCACGCATAGAGTTGATCTGGCTTCACAGATGTTACGGCTTTTAGGCAGAGTACGAAAGGCTATTCCTTTTTTCATCCTAGCACTTCTGCTGCAGCGGTTCTTAAGGACAAACAAGAGATGCTACAACTACCTCCACACAAGCTGATTCAGGATGTTTGCACCAGGTGGAGCTCCAGCTATGACTTGCTAGTGTTACATTGAACACCAGGCTGCTGGTTTTTCTACATTTACAGTAAGAAGCATTAAGAGAAACATCAAAACCTACTATTTTCTGAAGAACTTGCACTTTAGTTCTTCCTCCATTGCTGGTGCCCTCTGGATGTACAGTGCCCTTAACATTTGCAGCTGTCAGCTAGAGCCATCCATTGAGGATATTGTAGGAAATCACTGTTTAATGAGACAAAAGTAGAGCTATTTTGTGAAGGAAATCGTGGCACTGTTTACTGAAAAACAAATCCTTCAGTTACAATGACACATTGCCTGTTTTGGCGTCGATCTGCTGCTTCATTCAGTGGTGATTATTAAAGACTTTTTGGGGTGCAATGTTGAGCGCTCCAGAATGGAATAGAGGAATGCAATTGATTTCAGTTATTCATTTTCCAAAAGTGAGCTAGAAGATGTCTCTGTGTAAACAATTCCCTTCAGCCCCCTTTTTTGAGCTCTGTGAGAATTTTTGTCATGTTTACATGTTTTTTTTTTCTTTTTTTCATTGTGTTGCAGTGGCAACAAAAACAATAATACCAAAATAACCATTTGTAACAGAATTTCTAGGATGCTGTGACCATTTGCTTGTGTGAACAACTCCGGAACAAAACAATGTATTTTAAAAATATTCCCTGCTTAAACTGTAGCTATGTGCCTACAGTTAAAAAATCTGTCTTTTGTTATACTCTTGATAACATTAGTGCAGCCAGCAAACATATCAAGCTCAGTTGTATTTACCTGTATTTATCGCCTGAAATTATACTCGATTCTTATGCATTTGTATGGTTTTATGTACCACTCTAAAAATGACAAAGTAGAAACACTTCCCTGATCAAGTGTTGGATTGGCATCTTTCTCCAAAACCAAACATGCAGAGTATCGGTCAACCACCCTCACAACCCTGTAATTGTTGCGTACAGTTTCCTGTGCATATAAAAAAAGGAGGATGATGAATCTTTTTATGACGGGTAATCATAACTTTTTCCATCCATTCTCTAGGGTAGTTCTTAACGCTGAGTATGCAATATACTTTTGGCCACATGTCGGTTTCCTAGCTCAGTTTCTGACTTTCACTTTTAAGACGATGAAAAATATGGACGACGTGACTCCATCCCCTGCCATTGGGCCATTTGAAGCCACCATGAGCATAAATTGAAAGCAGCCATGGCAGTTCGAGAGAGGGTGTATATGCGCACATGTGGCTCCCTGATGAGGAGTGTAGGGTCGTGGTTTTAAAGCTCCCTCTTGAGTTTGGCTCACACACGCAGCCGTAATGTACAACTCGTTGGATTTGTTTTAAAGGTAAACTTTTGTTTTGTCCAAGATATACACAGTAACAGCTTAAATTATCAGCAAAAAATTATCACTTAAGAAAGAAATTAATTTGTGGGTTAGACAAGTGTGGGTTTGCATGTGCAGGCGGGTGTGATTGGGTGAATGCGTGCGTCTGTGTAAGTGTGTGTGTCAGGGTGGGTAGATGAGTGCGGACGTATGAGTATGGATGAGATCCGAAGGGGGGCAGTTGCCGCCTGGTTTCCGGCGTCCCCCCTTGGTGACTCTCCCGTAGGGGCGGTGCCGATCCTTCGTGGGGGGCGGGTGGCTCGTCGGCGTGGTCCCCGCATCGGCTCCTGATACATTTCATTCACCACCACACATAGGACCCCGGGGGTCTCGATCTCTGCGGGGGATGGGGGGGGGGGGTCGGCCTATTAGTGATCGGGCCCCCCGGCCTACCCCCAGGACAGGGGACCACCAGTTTTAATTCAATTAGACACTGAACAGCACCAGGGCACTGGAGAGGGGCCTGCCTCCTGGAGCGGTCAGAGGATCAATAACATCTGGAACTGACCCGCTTCAGGGGCCGGTCTCTCCCCCCAGTGCCCCATATATCACTTGCAAGGACACACTACATTTAGGAATGGAGGGCTAGTCTCTTCGTCCAGACCCCCCTAGGGCGGAGTAGACTGCCCTCTTATTTTACGTACATACTAGACACCTAGGGAATGGGGGGTGGTGCCTGGACGTCAGCTGTCAACCAACGGTGACGCTCCAGGACATCACTCCCCACTTTTAATGCAACTTACCTCTTCAACATATACACTACACCCCAACTGGAAGCAGATGATGGGCAGTCGGTGGCTCGGGAGTCCACCCGGTCACTTCGGTCTGGTTGCGGAGCCGGTTCTGTGTCGAACCACGCAGCGCACTTGGGCATAGAGGAGTGAGGGTGATGCATGGGAACTTTGCTGTCTCTGGGCACTGTGTGCTGCAATCGATTGTTTGTTTGATGTCTGCGGGTCCTCGTTCGATGCGGATCGGGTCAGTGTGTGTGGTTCGTCCAGCTCGCTGTTTATGATCTTTGGTATGTTTTGTATTTATCTTCCCATGTAGCAGAGTTGTATTATAAAGTGCACAACATCATTATGACCCCACATAAATCAGCGGCGGTGTGTGTATGTATATTTGGACGTGTGTGTGTATGTGTGCCTGAATATACAAACTGCAAGAACTGTTCTGCATGAACTATAACAAACGGACATGGTTTGTGTAGGTATGCTCTGTATATATGAAAAAAGAACTGTAACTAGGTCTTGTATGTTATGTTCAGGTAGGTATTTATTTATTTTATTTTTATTTATTTACTTATTTTTCTCTTTTCCTCTTCTTTTCTTTCTTTTTCACTCGTGAACCTTTCCCCCTCACCCTTCCCCAATCCCTTGTCCACTCCCTCTTTCAGTCCTTGTCCTGACACAACTGATGTAAACTGACTCGTGGGAACCAAAACTAATAAATATTTACATACATTCAATGCTCCAATCCAGAGGAGAAAACACGATTGCATTTTCATTAAATGCAAATGAAACAAAACGTTACATTTTTATTTATTTATATATATATGTAAATAGAAAAGAGTGAAACAGTAAAAAGGGCAGGTCTCTGTGTGCCCATGAACAACCATCGCTTTAAACAGAGACATGATAGTTTCACTTATAAATGAGAACATATTCATTATTTTTAGTACTTTTTGTTAATGAAAATCAACTGTTCAGTATTTATTTGTGTATAGTTTTCTAATCTATTTGTAGTCACTTATTAAGAGTCATTTGTAGCAGGGGTACATGGCTAAGGCTGACTGGTCTCAAGGGGTAACCTTTACGCGGTTTGCATGCAAAAGGCAGAGGAAGATGCTAACTATCACAGAACACAGCACACTTCCGGACATACTCAAGGAAGGTAGAGGCTCTGCAGCTGTAAGGTGCCATTATAGAATAACTAACGCTTTGGTTTATTCCATAACTGAGCTCTTCTTTCTGAAAGACACCTCAACCACAGCCTTCAGAAAAATGAGACGCTACAGCGGAGCCCAGTCAGGATGGAGTCAGAGGAACAATGTGTCCAAGCTCGTAATCATTATTAAAATTCTTATTGTTGCGATGTTCCAAATTGGACCTTATCGATGGCAAAATTTTTTGACATCGTCCAACCCTAAGCGCCTATAACTTATCGGTATCGGTTACAAGAAGCTGGACGTTATCGGTTATTGTTATCGGTTGTGAAAAATATTTATCATGCATCCCTAGTTTATAGTCATCAAGGTGAATAACCAAATCGTAATCTCCTTCTATGGTGTTTCCAGAGCTCCTCGATGACCCTGGAGGTCTTTCTGACAGCCATGGGTCTTGCTGTGGAGAAACAGAGGCAAGAACAGGCCGGACTTGTGAACTCTGTGTGAAGCAAAGTTCAACCTGGATCTGCTGGGGCAGCAAACATGGTTCATTCATTGTTTTGATGTTAAGCTCACATATTTACAACATGTTTATGAACATGTGCATGACACATTCTTCGGAAATGTTCTCTGCCAAGCTGAGGTTTTGACATCTGTCACAGATGTATATGTTAAATAATGTTCTTTTATGTTTAGGTTTTATATCTGTATATATTTTACTCGCTCAATTAAAATAAAAAAAAAAAAAACTTAAAATTATGGTTTCAATTTAATGACGTTAACATTTATCTGTAATAAATAATTTATGTAAAATACACTTTTTGTTTATCAGGTTTAGACAGATTTTTGACAGTCCCCGCAATGACTTGAATTAACCATTCGTAATAATTTATCTTCTGCATAAAGACTTTGCACATAATTGAAATAACTCCATGCATGTGGTTGTAGTAATGTAATCTCCCTGTTGACCTCAAATTGAATGTGAATAATGAATACCTGTCAAAAGGTTGCTCTTTCAATGCTCCTGTTCATGCAGGAGAATCCAAAAGCCATAATGGCTTGCTCGCAGACAGCCTCTGGTTTTTTAATAGGCTGAAGGAAAGGGTTCCACCCTTGAATTCTCATTAGAAAAATTAAATACAGCATAAATTGCTGTTCAGCACAAGGCTGTGCAGATGAATCAGGGAAGAATGAGATTCAGAAGATCAAAAGATCTATTCTCATTCGAATGACTTGAAAGAAGGCGGTATTTTAAAACGGCTGCATCCAAAGCAGTCAAGCAGATTTTTTTTTTCAAAAGGAGACCTTTTTTCACACGTAAATACCATTTTTTTAAAGTTTGAAACATAAATGCATCTAAAACCAGTAGCATATTAGTAAAAAACAAGCTTTCATGGAAATCTCTAAAGTCCGACTGGGCTACAAAAGCCTTCCTTTAATTTAAGGGTTTTAAGTTTATTATGTATACCACTTCACAATTTAAAGAACAAAAAGTTCAATTTCTGTTCTTGTTTGATGTATTTTAAATTCAACTTTGTGCAATGATGTCCACTGCAGCTGGATGTGTCCTTGTGTTCCTGGATCAACAAAGTTGTTTTGAAAATGTGAGATGACCTCTTCATGTCATCAAAAGAACCAGCTTTCATTTGATCCAAAAAGGAATCTGACATGTCACTCTGAAACTCTTTTTCATTGGCACCATGCAAGAGTGAATATATAGAAAATGAAAAACGAGTGACAAAAGCACAGGTCTCTGCGTGTCTCTGCCCAAAAAGGGAACCAGATGATTGACAAAATCTTTATTTATAATACATTTTTATTAATGAAAAATAACCGACTGTTCAGTTTTTTTTTTCTTTTATTTGACATTTAATGCAATCTATTATAGTCACTTATTTAGAGTCATTAGTAGCAGGGGTACGCGACTGAGGCTGAAGTTTCTCAATGGGTACACGGCTGGAAAAAGTTTGGGAACCACTGAACTATGTAATCGTTGTTTTTCACCCATCACTGGTCATCAAAGGACCATGATGCACAGGATGTAAACAATATGATATTTGCAGTGATTTAAATGTGGCGAACATTATTTAGGACAAATTTATTGTCTGTTGTAATTTCAATATTCATTCAATCATTTTCCTGCCTTTTATTCCCTTTTGAGGTCATTTGGGTCTGCTGGTGCACATCGAGCAAGAGGCGGGGTACATCCTGGACAGTTTTCCAGTCCATCAGGGCAGCATTCACTCACAATAAATTATTCAATAACCCACCCACATGTTTTGGGGATTGTGAGGGAAAGCGGAGTACCCGGAGGAAACCCACACATTCACAGGGAGAATATACAAACTCCTTCCAGGAAGGTCACCGGCAAGCCTTGAACAAGCAACCACAGTGCTACCCACTGCGCCATCTTGCTGCCCTAATTTCTACAGTGGTACCCTGAGATACGAATGCTTCGAGTTACGAAATGTTTTGCGGGAAAATTTTTGCTTCGAGATGCGAAGAAAAATTAAAGATACGTACAACTACAAGCAGATCTGCTCTGTAATCTGCTTGTTTAGTCTGACGTCCGGGTTCCTGGCGCTCCTATCTCCCAGTGCAAAAAGGGTCTGATGCGCTTTAAAACACTTAAACAACACAGCGAAACATAATGTATAGATTTACCAATAATGAGCTATAACAACTGTTATAAAAGAAATAACGTTTATAACGTGGAAAGTGCTGTTCTGTTGCGCAACTTAGAGAAACCCTGTCACGTGTTCTCAGAAGCGTCTCTCCATCTGTCTGCGCTTGTGCTTGAAACCGTGTTTGTGTCAGTAACTCATGAAATATCTCGAGAACGTTAACTTTCATACGTAGTGCTGTAATGTGTTCTGCCATCCGTTCCACCTCCTCCGACACATCGCTTCACTCAAGGTAAGGTTTCACATTTCTGTACATATTACGTATTTTACTTGTGTTTTATTCTGTTTTATTATCATTTATTACATTAACAATGTGTAGATTTAAGGATTGAGGAAACTTTACTTGATTTTTCTCTGGTTTTCCATTTTTTTCATCTACTTATAAAGTTGCACGGATTAGGCGTTTTAAACGTAAAGCTTGCTTCGAAATACGAATGTCACCCTGGAACGGATTAGTTTCGTATCTCGGGGAACCACTGTTTTTTGTTTGCAATTTCGAACTTCCTGTTTGAAAAGAAATTTCACAGGAATTCATGTCTTTGTCCTATTTATTCATTATTATTATTATTCATGAGTCTGTCCTCTGGTATTCTATGAGAAGATGCAGTGTATTAATTATTATTGGGGACTCACTGTCCTATGAACTTGCAAGACTGCGCAGTAGTTTGGAGTTCAGAATGGTTTGCAAACGTTGAATTCTGTGGGGCTAAGGTGATACATGGCTTGTATTTTGTAATGAAGGGCAAAACTTGAGCTGTTACTTAACAACCGATGAGTTCAAACTATGATTTTGTAGCAAGCCTTTTCCTCGAGAAAGCTACGAAAACTGGAGAAAGGTTGGACCTGGACATTGCAAATCAATGCAGTTTGCGATGCAGTTACAATTGGGGTTAGAACCCCACTTCAGTGCAGGTATGTGTGTGTGTGTTTTATCGGCTGTTATGAAATATTTATCTTTCTACATTTGTTATCAAAACTGGAAACCAGTCCAAGCTATTCCCACATCCGAACCCACTGCCATTTTTTCACATTTTTTTTTTAATAATCCCAGGCAGATGAGAACAGGCGGGGCTCACGGCCCTTTACCACTTGCTTGCTTTCATCACATTAGCTTTTAGCTCTAACTAACTAATAATACTTTTATAAACGGATTACTCTATGAAACAACTCACACAGCCTCTTTGCCTCCGTGCTTCATACTATTAGCATTAATTTAGTAAAATTGTCTGGCTGTTTTATTTGTGGTTGCAAGAGGTTGTTTAAAGGGTGATTTTTTTTAGGATTTGATGGAGCATGAAAATGGGCTGAAACAGCTAAGAAAACACAAGAAATATCATGTCTGTGCTGTTAGTAGAAAAACATGATGCAAAATAGAACAGAACACAATGTAAATATTTCTAAGGGACATAATAAATACGAGGTCCTGGATCTGTTTACTTATTCCTTCTGTTGGAATGGGTCAGTGATTGTAACTTTTAGAAGTGTGTATTTTTAGCAGCATCTCTCTGCACTGTTTTATGATTTACAGCTCTGTGTTTTTTTTTCTAAAGATAATAAAAGTATCTGTTCACTGTAGCTTGAACCTTAAATGGGGTTTGCTTTGTTCTTTTCGTGGAAGTTGAGCAGCAGGTTGTATTGAAGTAGGGCAAGAGTACAGCCTGCAGGACAGTGGCACCTCAGGAGCACAACGCTGCATCAGTTAGAGAGGTTTCAGAGCTGCCGGACCTCACCAAAAGATTCCAGAGTATATACGGATAGACGTCTGAAAGCCCTCATTGTTTAGTCAGTCCCTGAATCTCATTCGTCTGATTTGATGAGAGATTACAAGGTGTCAAATGCAAACCAGATAAACAAACTCTGCCCAGTGTCTGCAGGCTTTTTCTTGTCTTCCTGTCAGTTCAGCTTTCAAAGAACACACTGCTATTTAAATGTGGCAAAAAGAGTAAAACGCCTCATTGTTGCAGAGATTATTAAAGGCTTTCAGTGAAATGCAACACAAAGCAAACATACTTTGTCAAACACTTTTACAGTCTCTGGCCTCAAGCACTGAGACATCATCGACTGAACAGAAATGAGGCAATTTAACTCTTACAGGGATACTTTCTTAAAAATGTTTACAATGAAGTTAAACAATTAAAAATTCCATGAATAACAATAAAACGACCAATAACATTTTGATTTCAGTTTAGTGTGTGTGTGTGGGCACAGGGTGGGTGAGGATGTCTTTCTCATACATCAAAGTATTATGACGTTTTGAATATATATTTTTTTATGCTACGGCCTCTCCTAAAAAAAGTTTTTTCAGTACATTTTGACAAATAAAAAAATAAATATATTTTTTACCTTAACACACTGTTTCTATTGTCTTCATGCTTTTATTTCCACTGTTCTCTTTGTGGTTACACATGTTCACAACAACGGGGAGCAGCCAATAGATCAACTAAGCTCACCTAAAGAACAGAATCTTTAACTTTTGTGGCCTTTTCTGCTTGGTTTGAGCTATGATGGGTAGATGATCAAATCAAGTGCTGGACTGCTCTCATCACTAGCCTCCGCATCACTAGTACTTTTGAGTTTTAATTTTTTTATGCTGATAGACATGAGCTGTGTCCCAATCCAAGGTCTTTGGATCCTTTAGACATTGCAGACTGCCCCATCTCCAGACTGAGGCTGCGGCTTTGGAAGATCCTTGGAAGACTGCATCAACAATTGGGAAATGGTACATTTAGCCTCATTCTGACCACTGAGTTTTATAAACTCCTCCATCTGCTCCTTGCTCCCTACAACACCATGACCAACAATTTGAATACACCACATCACCTTCAAGTGGCTACATGTTTGTGTTTTTGATGCATGTTTTTAAAATAAAGCTATGATATTTTTAAATAGTGGTACCCCGTTATAAGAAATGAATCTGATTTAAAGTGTTTTAAAGCCTATCAGCCTCTTTTAGCACTGTCTGCAATGGGAGAATGGAGCGCCGGGACCCGTAAGCGCAGTTCTCAAATAAAAACCTGTTACATACACTTGAATACAAATGTATTTACTCTGTTTGTGTCGATTCTGTTGAAATAAATGTGGAACGTATATTTCGATATGTGATGCCACGAGGATGTTAGCGGTTCATCCTCCGAATTCAGTGGAAAAGAGGCTGCGTCTGAAGGACTTTTCGATTTGTGGTAAAATGGGACCTTGAAGTTTTCTTGAACACTGGTCTTTGAAAAGGGCAGAACGCGGATTGGACTCAGCCGTGGACGACGCTCGGGGCCATGTTCAGGGTTTTCCGACAGGGGGCAGCAGAGGAGACCAGGACTGACTCCAGGTGGTGGGCGTGTGTTCTTCTGCCTCGCTTCTTCTCCTCGCTTCTTCTCAGCTCAGCTCGATGTTCTTGCTCCTGAGTTCTGCCGCTCTTCTTCCCATTTTTCGGAGCTCTAAATTGTTCCGGGAATGCCCCGGGTTCGCCTTTGCTCTCGTCCGAGAGGAGGACCGTGGGATCGCCGCTAGCGGGAGAGGGAGCGAAGAGAATGGGCAAACTTCATTCCAAACACGGTGAGTTTCACACGCTTCTCTCTGAGAGGATGGACAACAACTTCTTTTAGTCACGTTCATGTTTTTAAACGTGTCATAAAAAAAAAAAATAAATACACGTTTGTTAAAGGACTGCAGACGCGCATCCTTGTCATAACTCTGAGGACGTCAGAATTTAATTTCGATCTGGGCATTGGCTCCTTGGGAAATGTTTAGAGACTACTCCATAATTATAATTGTATAAAGTGCGATGTTTATAAGTAAAAGTAACCTTCTTCAACAACTTAAGTTGGAATTTTAAAGTAACAATAACGCCATGTAATGACTTACGGAAGCTTGACTTTATGGTATTTTTTTAATGATAAGTTTTATTTGGGTTGGTTAAGAGCAATATTATAAATGTACTGTGTCATATTTTTATTCAGTATATTGAGTAATTCTCTTTCTCGGTTGGATTACAGCTAGTAAACGGAGGGAAAATCCAGAGGGTGAGTACTGAATTCTACAAAGTTCTAATAAAATTTGTTGTAAAAAAACATTTCTTACATGTCCTCTGTCACTTTCAGGGGATAGTTTTGTGGTCAACGGTTTTATTTCAAGAAGAGGAATTGAAGAAGGAGAGCGATATAACTGCAATCTGAAAGATTATAAAGTAAGAAGTATTTTTTTTCACACTTGCGTTTGTGAGATTCTAAAGGAAAATGTTTAGCTGATTTTAAGGGACTTGTAACACAAATAAGCTCCCATTGTGGTAAATGGTTTGGCTCTTATTCCCCTTGAGGGTAGAGTTCTTCCAGGACCTGCTGGAATTGGAAATGAAAAATGGATGATTTCTGCAGTTCAGACTCTTCTTTCATGCATTTGCTGGTATTTTTGGAAATCTTTTCATGTGTTAAATAGTCTAAAAGCTGGTTCTTCTGGTGCATTTAGCTTTAAGACTAGTTGTTCTGCCCTTGTACCTCAGTGTTCTCTTTGTTCTGAGCATTGTTTTATAAAAAAAGTTGTTTTGGTGACATTTCCACACCCTGAAACACAACTGGAATGACATTGGAATAGTTAAAGCCCCCAATCCTCACTCAAGGTGGAGGTCTAGCATCCTTCTCATCCTCAGAATCACTGAGCACAGTGTGCAGCTGTTACAGGATTGATCAGTGGCTTCATTGTTCAGAGTTTTTGCTTTTCTTCTGTTGGTTTGGCAGTGATGCTGCTCATGTTCTTCCTTAGCTTTTTTTGTTTGTTTGCATCTTGAGTGGCGTTATCATGACTACTAAGGTTCTTCTAGAGGTGTAATACAATGCCTTAAAAAGTCTATATTGTAATTTTGAAAAGTTATTTTTTTAAGTCTCCAGCAACAGGTTGAAGTGCATCCAAGTAAAAAAAAAAACACTTTAATTATCTTTGAATGCGCATTTATTTTTAACAGATTTTAACAGACTCAGTATTGAATCATTTTATGAGTTGTTCGTACGAAGCTCCTCTTTTTTCGCGATGCAATCTGCAATGATTGGTAGTTCGAACCTTATGCTTTCATTTGATACTGCGTGCCACGTCTATCTCCTAAACGGAACGTCTAATAACAAAATTTACACTACTGTTATCAGCAGTATACCCTCAACAATACCATGACACCGGCTTGTCAGTATGAACCTGTGTATGAGGAGGAAGAAGGCTCAGGTGCTATGAGCTTGGCACTGAAAGTAGGAGGAGCTTTGTTTTAAAGCATGAATGGATGACGTGTTGGTAGTAGGAGGGGTGTAGTATCAGGTGACGTCCTTTTGAGCTTAAGATTCGTTTGGAAGAAAGAACTCGTTTCAGTGTCTCAGAGTCAACTCTTTAGTATTAAAGACTATAACTAGATACAGAGAGCACTTTCACATTAAAAAACTCAAAACCTATGTTCCTCCATCTCAGAGTTACGCACTGCACAAAAGGTAATTTCTAATTAATGATCATATAAGCTCTTTGAACATGTGCTCACTTAACTTGGATTTGAAGTTTTCTTTATTTCTATGAGATGTTTCTGTTGCCTTGCTTTGATTCTTTTTTTTTTTTTACTTTCTCATATTTTCAGTGGCTTAAAATGAACAATTCTACAAAATCACCCAGGGTTTGAGTGAAACTATTTAAATCCTGTATGTATTTGAAGTGAAGTGACAAAGTATGGTGTGAATCATACAAGGAATTTGTGCTCTGCATTTAACCCATCCAAGAGCACACAACCAGTCGTAGTGGGCAGCCATAGCTGCGGTGCTCAGGGACCAGTGGAGGAAACTGGTACATTGCTCAAGGGCATAGCAGTCATGGTTGTCACAGGTGGAATAAGGAAAGCAGGCAAGTGAGCTTCCAACAGTCACGCTCCCTCTGACTTGCGGTGGAGCTGTTACTGTAAAATAAAACAAAAGCCTCCCAGCTTCCCTCGTTGAGAGAAAAGAGATGGGGATAGACACAGACTGTGACCCTTATTTCTTGATTTCTTGAGTTTAAAATATCAGCCTGTTTTCCAATATTTCTCATTGGAAAAGCTCAGTCTTCATGTCAATATTAATTTGTGTCACATTAATTTAATAAAACTAAACATATTAGCTCTCATTCATTCATTAATTATTTTTCCCTTTCGAATAATCCAGCTCACATCTCAGATGGGGGTACACCCTGGACAGGTCTCCAGTCCACCGCGGGGCATTCACACCAACGGGGAATATAGATTATTCTATTAACCTAAATGCATGTTTTTTGGGATTGTGGGGGAAACTGGACATGTTGAGGGAATCTCTGCTGCACCATTACGGAATAAACGAACCTCTCATCTATAATGAATAAATCATCTCACTTCAAGGTTCACATTCTCAGTGACCAAAACATGGCGTAATGCAGTAAATGTGGATATCATAGATGTAAATTTGCATGTTTTCAATTGTCCAACTTAAAGTGATTAAGTACGATCACAGTTCTTATCTGGAACTTCGAAAACACAAAAAAATTGCCATGTCATCCACCAGGTGTCAAAATGAAATTTAAAAACAAAGATGAAAAATATCCAGATCAACATCAGTCCATATCAAAATCTAAAGGGGAAAATAAAGATTAAACCCAACCCAACAACTACATTGGTGAACAGATTTTGTTATTTTAAAAGGTTGTATAATACTGAGAAAGCCATTCTAATATTATTTGTTGTCAGTTTAAACCATACGTTTTTTTCAGCTCCCAGTTTTATTAGATTTCTTATGAGAAACATGCAAAGTCCCACCTCCTCTAACTTTAGTGCTTGCTGATTGGATATTTGCTCGCAGACAAATCTGCTTTTTCACATGTGAAACGAGTAATACATACAGGAGATATTCAAATAAGGATCTGAAAAAATGTGGTTCACAAGGGCGTTCCGATCCGAGGAGGGTGTACCGAAACACGGCTGAAGTAAAGTAGCCTCTCTCAGTCCTTTGTTGTGCACATTACCATCACATGAACTGAAATTTCAAACACACCCAGACATTTTTCTAATTGTTAACGTTGGCTTTATTTTCACATTCACAACATAAAATTTGTGCATTTAAACAAGCTAACGAAGAACAAAAGAGAAAGTGTATGTGTTTGTTATTATGCTTGTGTTTAAACATGTTTGGTATGTAAATGTTTATTTGGTCATTTGTTCTTTCTTGAACAATCAGTTTTACTGAATTTTGCTGCTTAACTTCAGCAGTAATTGGCGCCTGCAAAACTTCAGATAAAGCCATGTAAACAAATTATTATTTTAGACATCTAATATAAATTACAATCTGGTCAGTAAAGGAGGAATGCCGTCTAATGTACTTTAGTAAAAGTAATGATTTTTTTTCCCACATTTTTCTTCCCGGGAAACATGGAAAACAAAAGGATTTAAAAAACACAGGCTTAACACTGAGCACAACAGGTGGAAATAAATAACAAACATGGGATGACATGTAACAGTAAGGAACGGGGCTGTGACACTACTCCCCCCTTTGCAAGAGGCTGCTGAGACCACTGCATGTGTGGGCAGGGGTTTTTTTTGCCTGAAGACGCTCCCAGAGACGTCCAGCAAAGGGGCCAGAAATCGGTGCCACTTGAGGAATAGGGACCACCAGGTAAGTGGGAGCACAAGGAACCACCCGAGGATCCAGAAGGAGTAGAAGCAGGCAAAGCTGAAGAAGCAGGATACCCAGAGGAGCAGGAACAAGTTCCATTAAAATAGCTGGCACCATCTGAGTATATACAGTTAAAATATCAAAATGATAAAAATTGTAAACATTTTGTATATATACATACTCTTTCATTCATTTCCAACCCTGCTTATTCCATTTTTGAGGTCGCTGGGGTACACCCTGGACAGGTTCCCAGTCCATCGCAGGGCAACATTCACACCTAAGGGGAATTTACATTATTCAATTAACGTAACCACGTGTTTTTGGGATTGAAACCCACACAAGCACGGGGAGATATGCCTTCATCTCTCGAGGTATCACTGTATATACTTCTGATTTCTACCTGTTTGAAAAAGTTTTTATCATTTTTAATTATCTTTAATTATTTTGACATTGTAAACATGTTATTTCAAAGAACATTAAATTCATTTCATAAGTTTATGTTCATACATAAATAGAACCATAATTTCTGTGGTTTTATATAGTAGTTATAAGCAAAACATTAAATAAAAGAAGCCTTTAGTTTTTATCTGATTAATCAAGCTCAACTTATCAATTATCAAAATAAATGTTAGTTGCAGGCCTAAAATAAACCCTATTTGGTGTTTCTTTCTCTTAGCTTTCAAAAGCATGGCACTATTGCTGAGGTTTAAGATGTTTGATGAGGACTGGTGTTCAGATTACAGCGTGCTGAGTGAAGGCAGCAGTGCATTTGGTAATTACTCTCTTGGACAGCGAGATGACTGTCGGCTGATCAAGGACTGCATAGACAGACACTCTTTGTTTCTGTTCCCTGAAGAGAACACACCGCAGAGATCAGGGACGAATGAGCCGGCTGTATTTTGTTCCTTCATATTTTGTCACTTCGTTGTTGTGGAATTATTCAATCTCTAATCTATACATTTGAAGATATTTTATATTGGTCCAAACAATCTGTTGGGCATTGTTTTGTTTTTTTTGTTTTTTTTTTTGTTTGTTTTTTTTTACAAACCATTTTGGCTTCTTTTAAATAATATAGTTTGTCTATGAATGTTTGTAAAATAGTCCAGTTGGGTATAAACTCACTGCTCCAGGATCAGGAGTCGGAGCACTTTGTGATCAATACGAATACTATCAGCTTCCTTGTGTGTTTTGTTGCTCTGAATTCTTTCCATATTCCAGGCCTCGGAATGGGTTGTCTCCTGGAAAACCATATACTGCAACTATACTGCAGAGTTGTGTGACTTGTGCTGTGTGAAATGTGTTCTCAGTGTTGATCACATAGCCAATGCAGCGGGGGAGTAACAAAGTGTATAACAGCAAAAACAATGCAAAGTAAACAATGGCTTCGGTTCAAAAGGGGCTTCTTTGTCTACATGGACCCAAGAAATGAAACAAACTTCCACACTGTCATTTTTGATAATGATCATGGTCTTATGCCCCTGTCTTGCACCCACTATTTTAAAGTAAAGTTTGACAAATTATGTATCATTTGAAATAGTGCTGGGCGATATGACGATATATATCGTGGGGACGATTGAAAAGTGTCTATCGTCCTATTTCTCGTCTATCGTTTCTATCGTTTCTAACCTAATTTTATCATTTTCTAAAGAAAATATTGCATTAAATAGGCTATGCCAAATGTATGATATGTCTTGTGGCTATGCAATGCATACTCTACCCTTTATATAAGTGATAATCAAGAATAAAAATGAACTTTTTCGCAAAGAAACTCCGTATTGTGATTTTGCGACATGACGCTTTACGTTGTTGCGCCATGCTTTACGCTAGTTAACTCGTGAGTGCTTAAAGATGGAGACGCAAGAGATTGAAGATGAATGCCCGGAGTCGCAACAAATTGAAACTGCTACGCAGGCAGCAGCCCAAGAAGTACTTTTACCGTAACGTGGGGGTACGTCAGTGATTTGGTTGCATTTTGGCTTCAAGAGCTCCGACACAGAGCAGAAGACAGTCATCTGCAAACTCTGCCAAAAAACTGTTTCCGCGCCCGACGCTAACACAACAAACCTCTTTTACCACTTGAAGAAGGTTCACGAAAAAGAATACTGGAGAATCGAAGAAATGCGACGTAAAGAAAGTTGTGAAACAGCCCGGGCAAGTGGCGAGAAAAAAATATAGCCAGCCTAAAATTAAAGAGTCTTTCATAAAATGCACACCGTATGAAAAAACGTCCCAGCGCCATAAAGAAATCACATGTGCCATCTTGCATTACTGTTGTAAAGGCATGATCCCCGTGTATGCAGTTGAGAAGGGTAGCTTCCGAGACCTCGTCAAAGTGCTTGACCCGAGGTACGTTATGCCCAGTCGTAAGCACTTCAGTAATGTCGAGTTGCCTCGCTTATATAACGCATGCCGGGCCCAAGTAGAGAAGGATGTTTGCAGTGTGGTCCATTATTTTTTTTTAAATAGTTTATTTTGATAATACTATTTAAATAACTATGATGTGGTTAAAAAAATGTGAAGGCTACTGTAGCTCTACCTCCACCACATCTGTTGTCATTTGATACGTTTACATTGCTGCACTAAAATGTAGTTTTTCTCATTTGTGACAGTTCAGTTAAATGTCACTTCAAAATAAAGTTGCAAAAAAAAGTATGCAATGATATTTTTTGTCAAACTTTTCAGAGAATAACTGAAAACGTACTTTATTGTGGTATATCGTGATATATATCGTTATCGTTATATAAAATAATCCATATCGTGATATATGATTTTTCCATATCGCCCAGCACTAATTTGAAAGCTGAATTTCTCGTGGTCCAGGCGTTATAAAGGATTATAGGTTTAACACGCCACAGCAACAACAGTTTGTCAGTTTGTGTAAAGTGTCCTAACAAAGCAAAATGGCGATGTCTACTTTCATGATGTTTCTACAGCTACACAGCCACAGAATCATCGAGTGGCTTATACCATTGTAACAGTGCAACGAACGAATCCAAGCTGCTACTCCAGAAACATATTTACCACGAGAAAAAGACATAAAAGCACAACTATTCAACTATTTGAGTCCACCTTTAGAAGTCTGTCACCAGGATTGGCCAATCAGCAAGCCAGTAAACAATCCCTGGCCATTCATTAAGAGCGAATGTAAACGTGGTTCCTCGTTGTTTTCACACTTGTGTACAGTTAAGCAATCGCGATTAAGCTCCAAGCAGATTGACTGGTCATTTAGCCAATGAGATGAGCTTTCCAACGATATATGGTTTGCCATAGTTCGGTTTACACACACTCGATAGCGTGACTGCTCTAAGAGAGCAGATGCTTCCAATCATCCAGTTTAATGCACAAAGGTGAGCAGAGAGCACGCAGCAAAAACTTCATTTAGTTACCAAGTGCCAATTTGGTGCCAGTGGTGCCCGCCTGGACATTGTCTTATAAAAATCACTCCAGAAAACACATGTTTAGCTCCATTTTGGTCATGTATTGGTCTACAGATGTGGCTTCTATGCAGTGTTGTCAAAAAGTCCACCAGGTTTTTTCTAAAAAAATGAGAAAAAATGTAGGCAAGGGTAATTTCCACTATTTTTACAAAGTTTGTGAATCTATAACTTTAGTTTTGTTTAAGGTATCCAGTTCCTTACTTTTACCTGAAAAACTAGAAAGGGTTTCTTAGAGAAACTAGAAACTAAAATGTTAGAGTTACAGCCGTTTTATTTTGGGTATGTCTTTTTCGGACCTCTGTTCAAAAAGAAGGGTGGGTGTTAACAGGTTTATCAATTTTTGTATTATTATTACATGTGCAGATTTGAAGAAAATCTCACCACATGAAAAAATCCTTCCTGTTATTATCTCATCTTTTGCATTGCATCTCCAGTTTCTGTTTAACATGAATTCAAAAATACTTCTACATAAATATCACATGGTCTGTGCATGTCGAAGCGCTAATGAAAGAAATGTATAAAAAAAAAAAAGATATAAATAGTAACAAAAAACGCCCATTTCCGATTTCTAGCTGATCAACCAGTGAGTTTCAACCAAAATCAATGTGTTTTGACTTTGTTTGGAAATGTTTTCAGGTTTGGAAATTTCCGCAAGTGTTAGACCCTACACTAAAACTAGCCCACACCCCCACCCCCTCCCCTGTCACAAGCTCATAAATAAAATCTTCATTAATAAGCATTCTTCGTTAAGGCACTGTTGCTCAAGATCAGTTGTGTGCTGCTGATAGATTCAGAAGAGAAACATCTGAAAACTCAGCAGGGCAGGAGACTCTTCTCTCTGACTCAGATCAGCGGCGTGTTTGAGCTCTGGAAACATCATCACACTCACTGCTTGAGCTTTGCTGACACATCTAAACAGGATCAGACTACAAACAGATAGCATGGTCAATATTAGTAAATTGTTGTTACATTGCTACTACTATTATTTAAAGTATTACACATGGAAAAGTGCTGATGTGATGTACAGTCATGAGAACAACAATGGTTTACTCAGGGGGATGATGGCAATGTTGATGAGGCGTGATCCATCTGCCGGTTCCAGTCTGTTCTGGTGAGGATAGCTCTCTGTTCATGATTTCAGCAAGCAAAAGAACTGTGCTTTTGAACCTGGACTCTCTGACCCCGCAGCATGTGAATCAGAGCTGCTAAACAATTCAAGATCAGTGGTTTTCCATACATATATATATATATATATATATATATATATCTCTCTATATATATATATATATATATATATATATATTCTGAAGGTTTAAACGATACAATTATTTGCTAACAAACATGACAAGTAAATGTGGCCTCTAAATTTTGGCCTTTAGGTCAGGGTCAGCCGATGGCCTTTAAGTGCTGTTTTTTTTTGCCTTTTTTTTTGTGCTGATATCAGGATGATTTCCCCTTCGTTTTCGAATTGCATAACAAAACATTTCACAATGAACTAAAACTATTTGTTAGGACTTGCTTACCTGTTACTTTTGTTTTGTTCTGTCCCTAATAGTTTAGCCAGATTACTTGTGCTCTGCCATTCCCCTACTCGTTAGCTCTGATTGTGTGCACCTGCCTCCCCCACTGGTTTCCACTCTGCCTTGTCAATTCTCCCCTATTTAATCCTGTATTTTCTTTACTTGGTGTGGGTTCATTTTTGCTGCTTGTGAGTGCCAGGATCTGTTTTGCTGCAAGCCTGATCTTCTCTGTACCTGGCTGCTTAATACTGCAGTTTTATTATTGTAAGTCTTCATTATTTGTTCTTGTTATGAGATCCTGTTTTTGTTCTTAGTTAGTTAAGCTGTTCAAGTTTAGCTAGTTAGGCTTTTCCCTACTAAGGGTTTTTCTGTTTATTTATTTTTAATAAAGCCCATTGTTTGACTGTGCACTTGAGTTCAGCCCTTTTCCTTATACCTATGGGGCTTGCCCCTAACACTATTCCAAAAAACATAAAATAAATTAAGATTAACTAACCTCAACTCTTGCTAATGGCATACTGTACACACTCATACTAACTGCTTGATAAACAAAACTGTAATAAATTGTGTTAAAAACGGACAGCATGAAAAAAATAAACATTAATTAACCTGAATTCCACTCATAAGAATAAGTTAAAACTAATGAAAATCAAAACCAAAAAGCACAAGTTCTCTAAAAGTTTTTTTGCAAGAGAAACCAGCATGTCAACCATTTTTGGTTTTCAGCATGAACGGTGGCATGTCACCACATTTCCCCCAGTACTAAACGCCTTCTCCGCAGGTCAGCTGGAGGCAGGAATACAAAGATTTGTTGTGCGTAAGATGACCTCTGATTGGTTAACATTAAAATCATGCGCACAAGAATGTATTCTGAAAAAATCTAAATAAATGAACAGAAAGTTGTAGCCTTATGCGGTTCCGAATTTTTTAATGCGATTAATTGCTTAGCCCTTATATATATATCCCCTTAAACAATATTGTCAGCGAAATGTTACGTTACCCTTTTTAATATTAACAACTCGACAGACGGGATTTTAATGATCAGAAAAGAAAACACTTTATTGATGTTTTTAGGATAAACAGAAAGCATTGTAGTCACCTCGAGGCCCCGAGGGGCGCCAGAACGTTCTCTCTCTATCCTGTCAGTCTGTTACATTGGTCCACGAGAGACCAGAAGATCACGTACAACCGCTTATAAGGAGTCTTCCTACAGGAAGCACATCACCTCAAGAGTCACACGCTAGCACATCAAACTGGCTAACATTATTTAGTGTCATCGTTTACATTAATACCACTACACTACTGACTGATTTCTACTGATGAGGAAGCTGATTTCCCTGTTGCTGGTTGTTTTGATGGGAAGAATGGTGAATGAACATTAGTAAATGTTCTTTCTGTCTCTACAGTGTTCTACATACTGTAAAGATCATACATGTATGGAGAATCATATCTGGTGTCCAGATTTTTTGGAATGTAATGTTTGGCTATACGCACCCAAACACCCCCCCCCACCAAACACGCACACACACACACACACACACACACACGCAGTTCTTAATCCTTGATCTGTGAATGAGAAGCATGTGGCCTGGCTCCAGAACAGCGGCCTCTTTCAGCTCACTCTCACACATCTGCTCCTGGTTTGTGGAGCAGAAATCCTGTGAGGGGCCAGAGGGGACAATAAGAGGCTGTTTCTCAAGCCTTTGAGGTGCTGGGACCAAATAAAGCCAGTTGTTTGGTCACCAAGGCAGGCTTTGGATTCAACTCACCTGGAAGCCAGGATTACAACTACATGCCTTTGTTTTTTTGAAGGGTGTCCCATATGATTTGGAGTCACACAGTCAACTCAAATGTATTCACATAGACACTTTTAAAGGTGTTCCATGGAGTTATGGTCTCTAAGTTCTTAGCAGATCTGTTACATAGAGCAAGTGACGTAAAAATAAAGTTCTCTCATAATGACCATAGTGGAACTGTACAGTTTTGTATTAGTCATATTTTATAGGTCACAATTGTGGGCACTTTAGAATGATTTAAACCAAGGTGCATATATTAGACGTGTTGGAGAACTGCAGGAAACCCACACTCAGAAAGATGAAGCTCTGCCAGAGAGAGTTCCTCCTGTGGGTGGCTCCAGTCGTGCCACAGGAGAAGTCTTACTTGAAAGACCCCTTAATGCCCCAATCCTTCATAGAATTAGAGCAGCAGGAAATGCTCAACATTCTAAACAGATGGTACATAAGCAAGAATGATGTTTATCAAAAGCTTGGAATTTATCTCGATTTAAACTGGGAGAGTGTTTGACACTTTCTGAGAGGTTGCTCTAGAGCTTTTAAGCTAGATGTGAGAACGCCCTTCCTCCTATGGTCTCTTGTACTGTCTTAGGAGTGACCAATAGCTTGCACTTTGTACAAGAAGCAACTGATTGGACTTGACCTGGACACATCTACCCTTCTTTTGCTGAGCTGTGATGAATGGCACGGTGGCTCAGTGTTTGCCTCTGTAGTCTTCCAGACCAGTTTGAGTGGTGACGGACTCCTTACTCCATGGCACTTCTCAAAGGGAACACTTTCTGGATGTGTATCTCCCATGTGACAATAAGTTTCCTTTGTGTGCTCTTCCCTTTTAACCTCTTAAGCCCTGAGGCATATTTTCCAAAAATCCTATACTTTTACTTTTTAAGGCATTTCTCTGCTTTTATAAGGTCTAAACTGCAAATCTTGGTATCAAAATGAAGATAAGTTCTTGGGGAGTGGTGTGGATGAGTTAATTTGACAGTCAAGAACACTGGGTAAGAGTAATTGATGTTGGAATGGCCAAAAAATGAACTCCGCCTAAAAAAAACCCCACATGTTTCCTCCAATATCTCCTTATTTTACTTATAACGAAGCAAATAAACACAATCAATTGTAACAACTACATGTCAAGGACATCTGTAGCAAGTTTGGTGTTCATACTACAAGAAACTAATATTCTGTACAGGTTTTGATTGAACAAAGTTCAGGCGTAATCCATGTTGGCACAGTTTGGCACAATTTGGCACAATAATTGAAATATGGAAAAAATCTTGTCCAAAGCTTCAGCTACGTTCATAGTCTTCTTTTCTTGCTTACGGGACATGATTTCAGCAAAAAAACTCCTAAAGAAATGCTGTAAAAGGGGGTTGGAAGCCCATTTACGCCATCTACGCGCGCTTTGCGTAACCTCCCATTCACAGGCGCTTTCAACGTTCGAGCTTCTGCGTGTCCCTACCCCCCGACCATCTGTCCAATCCGGGAGCTCTATACATCGTTCAAAAGCTTTGAATCTGGAGAAGCCAATGATCTCCGCCATTTTGAGACTGACCGGATCCCCGACGAATCACACGACGCGCTGCGTGGAGAGACCCCCTCTTACGCACAGCGCGTGTTTCCATATTTGGTGATGTTATGAGACCACAGAGCTACAGAAAAGAGCCAAAATGGAGTTTCCGCGAAGCTATCGACCGGACATAACAACAAACGTACTTTTATCGCTATGGAAATAACTTTTTGTTGAAAAAACGGCAAAGGTAAGACAAGATTTACATGCTTGCTTGGTTTTTGCTGGCATTTTTTTTCGGGAAACTTTCGCTCAATGTAGACTTCATGCAATGTAAATGAGTTGCATATCACTGGATTCAGTTGGTTGTTAGCTTTCATTTGATGCCATGGTTTTGGTGTTTCCGTTTAAATTGTGGATACATATCGCGCATAAACAAAAACTTGGTCATGAATTATACTCCGGATATGTTGTTGTTTATTTGCATGGCGTTCGAGCTGTGGTTAACAGATATGAAATTGAATTAGATACATTTTTAGAGGAGTTTCCGCTGAGCACAACAGTATTTAATATGTGTGGGTTATTCTTAGGGTTAGTGAGCTATGAGGGAAAATGTAACACACAAGGGGGCAAGTCCCCGCTACCGGGGACTCTCGGGCTTAAGAGGTTAAGAGCTAGAACTGTTTACATTTATTTCAACTTGACCTCTGTAACACAGTTTATTGACCCGATCTATGTTTTCTTTGACACTAATTAGTGATTTGTTGTCATTTAACTCCCTACCAGTGGCACTTAAACTCTTCAGATCTAAATCCCTAAGACAGTAAAATTCTATTTTTAGGTTAAAACCTAAGATTATCCAGTGTTTTAGCCGCCAGTCAGTGTCTTCACAGCAGAAGTGTAAACCACTGTGGAAGTCCAGTCTATAACCTCAAAGGAGATTCTGTTTTCTATATATAACAGATTCAGAGCCTGTGTGGTAATGCAGTCTAGAACTTGCTCTGAGATCCAGTTCTGAGCCTCTGAGGTAATCCAATCTAGTTCTGAGCAGTGATACAAGTTGACGTTAAGAAAGTTTGAGCTCAGCAACAATACACAAGCCAGTTCTACTGCATCAACAAGGTCTCTCCAGTATGAAGATTTCAAAGCAGATGAGGGTTTCAAGATTCCCGGTCTAGCTCTTCTGAAGAAGCTCAAAAGAAAAGGGTAATGTTGAGGATCATAGATTTTAGCCGAAGTGGTAAGACACGTGAAAACAGCTGTGCCATCAGCTGAGGACCGGCATTCTCATCTTGAATTTTGTGTTAAGGTTTGATGTCTCTGTTCAACTGTTTTTTTTTTTTATTATCAACATTAGGTAGGGTGATTTCCAAAATAGTGGACATCGAGACTTCGAGACACAAATTCAGACAGGCTTCTTGGAGGTTAATTAATATGCTTTAATATCAACTTCTGTAATTAAACAAAATTAAATCTGTAAAAACTTGTACCAACTTTTCAAATAAAAAAATATAAAAAAATATTCTAAATAACTCTTCTATTAGAAAATTCAGGTTCAACAATATGTTTCTTAATAACTGTAATGAGATAAATAATAGAAGAGTCTCTCAGAAAGATACTAACTTAACAAAAAGATCTATACTTTTCATCTTTCAGATTCCTCTCTATAATTACGTCACGCAACAAAAGAAGTACCATAGAAATGTGTGCCAAGCGCTGGTCAATTTACGTACATGTGTAATGGTCGGTCCTATAAAAAAGAGTGAACACCAGACATTTTCATGAATTTATAAAACTTCCCCGGACTGGACGTAAAATGTGGATTGTCTGAGCTAAGAAAACGCTTAGTCACCCTAACATAAGGTGTCCTTGAGTGACATGAAAAGGACCCCGAACATGTCGCCAAGTCCATTTAAAACTTTCTTCAGTAGCAGGAAGTAACTAGAAATAAGGCACAGTCTCCACAGAGCCCTGATCTTAACATCATCGAGTGTCTGGGGTTACACGAAGAGACAGAAGGTTGTTAGAAAGCTATGTTCACAGAACATCTGGTCTCTGTTCATTGATGAAAATAATTGATTAATCGCATTTTTTCTCACCGTATAGGAACACTCCTGTATATACTTCAATTCATTATGAAGTAATGTGTTTGGCCTGGTTCTTTAATCATTTTGCATTTTTCAATTCTTTTTTTTTTTTTTTCAATTATTCTTTACACAAAAGTTGTGCAAAATGAAAGCTTTTTACTCCGTAAAACTTTTGCGTAAGTGTTGACATGTCAACACTCTTGAAAGTGTTTCATGAACGCTTGAAGTGGTCCATATGCTTCATACCGACGGTGTTGAAATGAAATCAAGGAGTTGTAACCGGAGTATGTGCAGCTGGATTAATAAGACACCATGATATTCATGTTTTTACGTTTTCAGGGAGGCTTTTCTCGACGAAAATCCAAAAGTTGAATTTGAGATGTTTATTTTACCCAGACCCCTTCTCCTCCTCCTCCTCCTCGTCCTCCCCCTCCTGGTTTTTAATGGAAAAATTCATCAGAAGGCGCACAGCATGTTTATTTATCTGTGCTTGTTTCTGCTGTGAAGGGCCTTTTGAAGGTATTCATTCGAGACTTTAAAGAGAACACATTTCATGTTTGATCTCCTCCAGGCATCAAACCATTTATTTTTTAGGATGAACTCAAGCAATCTTCAAGCAAAGACAAGTACATGTATTGTTCTGTGTGTCATGTGGTGCATTAGCTACACATATACTGCATTCATTTATCGGTTGATTCAGATTCATTTTTTTCTTAATGTCAGATCATTATTTCAACATAGGGCAGCACGGTGATGTAGTGGGTAGCACTGTGGCCTTCCAGTAAGAAGGTTGTCGGTTTGAGGCTTGCCTGTGACCTTCCTGGGAGGAGTTTGCATGTTCTCCCTGTGCTTGCGTGGGTTTCCTCTGGGTACTCCGGTTACCATCACAATCCCAAAAAAATACGTCAGGTTAATTGTATAATCTAAATTACAGTAAGGGAAAAAAACTATTTGAACCCCAACTGATTTTATAAGTTTGCCCACTAACAAAGAAATGATCAGTCTATAATTTCAATGGTAGGTTTATTTGAACAGTGAGACAACAATGACAAAAAGAGTTTCAAAAAGAGATATAAATTACTCAAGGCTGGAATGGGCTACAAGACCATCGTCAAGCAGCTGGGTGAAAAGGTGACAACAGTTTGTGCAATTGTTCGCAAATGGAAGAAACATATATTAACTGCCAATCTCTCTCGGTCTGGAGCTCCAAGCAAGATCTCAACTCGTAGAGTTTCAATGATAATAAGAACGGTGAGCAATCAGCCCAGAACCACTTGGGAGGAACTTCTCAATGATCTCAAGGCAACTGGGACCATAGTCACCCCAAAAACAGTTGGTAACACACTACGCCATGAAGGACTGAAATCCTGCTGTGCCCGCAAGGTCCCCCTGATGAGGAAAGTCCATCTACAGGCCCGTTTGAAGTTTGCCACTGAACATCTGACTGATTCAGAGGAAGACTGGGTGAAAGTGTTGTGGTCAGATGAGACCAAAATTGACCTCTTTGGCATTAACTCCACTCGCCGTGTTTGGAGGAGGAGGGATGCTGCCTATGATTCCAAAAACACTGTCCCCACCGTCAAATATGGAAGTGGAAACATTATGCTTTGGGGTGCCAAGGGAAAGATGGGGCCATGTACCGTCAAGTGTTGGTTGAGAACCTCCTTCCCTTAGTCAGGGCATTGGAAATGGGTCGTGGTTGGATATTCCAGCATGACGATGATCCAAAACACACGGCCAAGACAACAAAAGATTGGCTCAAGAAGAAGCAAATTAAGGTCTGGGAGTGCCAACAAAGGTTTTTGCCACCAAGTACTGAAGCATGTTTTTCAAAGGGATCAAATACTTATTTCCTTCATAGAAATCCAAATTAATTTATATATCTTTTTTTCTGGATTTTTTGTCATTGTTGTCTCTCACTCTTCAAATAAACTTTCCATTGAAATTATAGACTGATCATTTCTTTGTTAGTGGGCAAACTTATAAAATCAGCTGAGGTTCAAATAGTTTTTTCCCTCACTGTATGTGTGTGTGTTGCCTTGCGATGGACCCCTGTCTCTCCCCTGAAATGAGCAGGAGATACCAAAAGGGAACAAGTGAGAAAGATGATGAATGAATGTATTCTTCACACCGTGTGGCAAGATCAATTAAAATATGATCTAAGCTGACGTTTGAGCTGTTAGTTTAAATTTGCTTTGTTTTTGCATATTTTGAGATGCTTTCTGCTTCGAATGTATGAGTTTTTCTACTTAAGAAAATAACAGGTGTGGCAACTATTAAAGCTGCAGAACACAAAACACAGATCACGACGAATAGTTTCAAATGTGACAGTCCCTGTTTACTCGGCACTGGTGTCCATCACATCATTGTGGCACAAAGTCATTAACAAACTCATTAAATCACCCAAAACCTTTCCATTAATGCTATGTACAGTCATTTATTTTCTCTCTTTGTAAGTGTTGTGTGATTTGCGTGTTGATTCACATAAATGAGGGATTTCTCTACTTTCTCGATCAAATGGAAAGAGCATTCGTAGTGTTTTTGGCTCGGACAGAAGGGGTGGATAAAATAGCTGGCTATGGTTCTTCTCTTTGGCTCTGGCTTTGCAGGAGTTCGGCCCGTCATTGAGTCGACTCTTGTCTGTGAGGTTTATTCAGGTGTGACTCTGGTTGAATATACAATAAATTGCATTCTAACGTGAGACGACATTTAAACATTGGCTGAGAATAACATCAAGAGACAAAGGTTGAGATTACATTTCTATTTAATGTAGATTTTTTCATTTGTATTTGTCTGAAAAAAACTGAAATGGAGCATTTGTGGAGGAAGTAATAGCATCGTTTACTTGCACAGGAGAAGGAAAGAAAATACCAGGCTCAGGCTCTGGTTTTTGGCCATGTTTCTGCTGGATCTGAGAATGTGTGTTTGATCTCGCTACGCTCACGGCCAGTACAAACAGCAGGAGACTCGAAGCTCACAGCCTTTCCCTGAGTTTCCATATAACCCGCAGACATGAGCACTAGCACTGTCGGGGGAGCTCTGATTTATTATTTTTTTTTTGCTTGTTTTTAACATATTAGTCAAAAATGAATAGGATTGAAAAAGCATGCCCAGTTCATTTACAATCAGCCCATATCATCGATGGGTGTTCCGCCTGAGAGTAACCTAATCACACAACCAAGACTTATAGGAGTGGCTCAAGTGGTCCCAGTCGACAGTCTTTCAGTTGCCTGTGAAAATATGGCGGTCAACATCTCATCCCTCTCGTGCCACCAAGTGTTAGTGCTGCTTGACATTTCTTCCCCTTCACCAGGTGAAGGGTTTTCTCAATTCTCTTTTGAACAAAGGGAATATGTTAAAGCAGGGGTCTCACACTTGCAACCTGCAATATGATAATGTTTGGCCCCCACCTTAATACAAAAGTGTAAAAAGTAGTGCTACCCGAGAGTTTAATATGAATGAACTTTACAGTGAAGTGTGTAAAGATGGATGAAGCTATCAATCACGGTAGATTATGTGGCTCTCAGGGCGGGACATGGAACGAGTGAAAGGTACAGTTTTCTTCCATGTCTGGCTGGCTGCCTCGTTTCTATTAGGCACACGGAAATTTGACTAAAAGATGTAAGGTGCGACGTCTGCTTCATCCATTGGATGAGCCAGAACGCAGAGACAAGGTTCCTGCACATACATGCACCCCTGAGCTTTACAACACTTAACATCACAAGTATACAAATAGACACTTGATATGAGGTGTCTGTCTCTTTCTCTGAAAAATAAATCAAGTGATCGTTATGCAGCTGGATATAAGAAAAGTAAGTCACGTGTCCTTCTGCGATAACAGTCCCCGGTTACCCAGACCCATCTTAGGGTTGCACCATAAATTTATGCGATCTCCGTACGACATCTGAACGCTGAAACTTCAATCCGACATTGACGCCAAAAACAGTTAATAGCAGCATTTAACCAGTTGGTAACATTATTTTATTGCTCTTTTGGATATTGGAAGCAGCCAGTCATTAACTGAAACCTGAAGCATGTGATGCTGATGCGAAACTTACAATAGTAACAATAAATAAAAAATTATTGAAAATTAAACAATCAAAATCAGCCATCACTTTTGAATTGTTGATAAACATAAATATTATAAAAAAAAACAACTAATGAAACAGGCCTGGGCAAAAATGATGGTATCTCTATAAAAGATTGAAAACTATTTGACCAGAGTGACATGATTAGCTCAGGTGTGTCTTTTAATTGACATCACAGGTGTTTCCAAACTCATAATCAGTCAGTCTGCCTATTTACAGAGATACAAGTAGTCACTCTGCCGTTTGGGGAAAAGGTGAGTACCACACTGAACATGGACAACAGAAAGCGAAGGGGAGAATTTTCCCAGGACATCCGAAAAAAAAAAAAAATTACAGACAAACATCTTAAAGGTAAAGGCTATAAAAACGTCTCTTTAAACAGCTTGAAGTTCCTGTGACAACAGTGACTCATATTATTCAGAAGTTCAAGACCCACGGGACAGTAGCCAACCTCCCTCGACGTGGCCTCAAGATGAAAAGCCAAATTGGACTTCATGGGAGACGACCAAGGAGGACACCACTGCTGAAAAGAAATCATAAAAAAGTGAGACTGGAATTTGCAAAAATGCATGTTGACAGGCCACAAAGCTTCTGGGAGAATGTCCTTTGGACAGATTAGTCCAAACTGGAGCTTTTTGGTAAGGCACATCAACTCTATGTTCACAGACTCAAAAACCAAGCATACGAAGAAAAGAACACTGTCCCTACGGTGAAACATGGAGGAGGCTCAGTAATGTTTTGGGCTCTGCTTCGCTGCATCTAGCACAGGGGGTCTTGAATGTGTGCAAGGTAGAATGAAATCTGAAGACTATCAAGGCATTCTGGAGAGAAATGTGCTGCCTCGTGTCAGAAAGCTTGGTCTCAGTCGCAGGTCATGGGTCTTCCAACAGGACCACGATTTAAAACACACAGCCAGAAACACCCGAGAATGTCTGAGAGAAAAGCGTTGGACTGTTCTAAAGTGGTCTTCCATGAGCCCAGATCTGAATCCCATTGAACATCTGTGGAAGGAGCTGAAACATGCCATTTGGAGAAGACACCCATCAAACCTGAGACAACTGGAGCAGTTTGCTCATGAGGAGTGGGCCGAAATCCCTGTCGACAGCTGCAGAACGATCATCGACAAACACAGAAATCGTTTAATTGCAGTGATTGCCTCAAAAAGTTGTGCAACAAAATATTGAGTTATGGGTACCATCATTTTTGTCCAGCACTATTTCTTTTGTTGTTGTTTTTTTTAAATAAATATGTTTATCACCAGTTCAAAAATAATGGCTGATTTTGATTATTTAATGTTCAAAAATGTTTTATTTATTTTTTTAGTTTTTCTAAGTTTCGAGTGATTTCAGTGAGAATTGTGGGTTTTTCCTTCTTTAGCTGAGGGATACCAACAATTTTGTCCACGTCTGTAAGTCCACTCTCTTTAAAAAAACAATTTTATCAAGGTTAGTATTAAGGTTAAAAAATACATGCAATGTACACTTTAATTTTTATCTCTATTAAATGAGTTTTTTTTTTTTCAAATTCTGCAGCAGTTAAATGCTTCTTTCCTCACTGTATTCTAGTCAGGTTTTTACATGCAATTAATTGATATAATTTTGAAAATATTAACATCAACTCTTTGGTACGGGTTTGGAAACCGATCAAAATCTTTGTTTGTCTGTGCTGTGCTGTGGTCAGCTGTTGATCTGCCTAATTTTGATAAGAATTCTTATTGATGAGATGAGAAGAGTTTGACCCCATCTCTGATTAGTTGCGATTTTCATGTTTAGCCGAAGGTTCTCTTTCAGTTTCTTTGCTCAGCGGAATCAGTTTCAGCGCAGCGTATCGGTGTTTGCTTATGTAACAGAAGCTCAAAGAGATTCCTTCTGTGAAATGTTCAGAAACACCCTGCCCTCTCACACAGCCACTTCCTGTCCTAACACTGAGCAAACTTCCAGACTGTGCCTCTCCATCATTCGGAACTCATATGTGGTGCTCAAAACATCTGGGCTTTGACGACTCAGTCAAGATTTGTTACCGTTCATGCTGTTCCACCACCTGAAGAGCTTGTGGTGGTCTCCTCACATGTTCAGCAGACTCCTGTATAAAGATATGATGTATTACATTTGAAAAGTGACATGATCTTTTTCCTCTCAAATCACCTTTCAAGCATGGAAACACTGCATCCGAACACAATGAGTCGGGACCTAAATCTGAAAATTCATTCAAGTTCTTTGCAGCGTACCATGAATCAAACCAAACCCACTTTCCTGTTTCTCTCACTGGAACAAGGCCGAAACTCCCTGCTCTGACCCAAGCACATGTGAAGCAAACGCTGTAAAACATCAGCAGAGTCACATCTGAAAGTGTTTAGTCGAGGCCTGGAAGCTCTGGATTCTTCAATCACTGCCAGAACTCTGAACGTTTCCTTGTTCTGCTCCACGTGAAGCCTCTTCCAGATGTGGCAGGAACCAAGCTTTGCTTTCAAGCTCCGTCTTCACAGGGAATATTTGCAAGGAGAAACCGTTGAGGTGTTGCATCAAATAGAAATGTTTAGAAACGGCGAATGAAGCTAAATACAAGACCTTTTGTTTTGATCGCTCACAATGAGATCGGTTGTGAGGGAAAGTCTTTATTAGCAGAGGTCTCATCAGCAACAATACAAAAACATTCGCCAGGACAAAAGTAATCCACAAGGGAAAATCCACGAGAACAAGCTTTCTCTTCGCTGGAGGGCTGGACTGGGACCAAAAATCTGCCCTGGGTTTTTTGGCCCACAATAAATATTTATACGATTAATGTGGAGACATTTAAGAGGATGTTTTACATTTGAATAATAAAATAAAATGAAAATAACCCCCTGTATGGAATCGAGTAACCTTGCTAAACATTAATGGTCTTTCTAACTTTCAATATTCTCAGTGCAATACTCAGACTTGGCTACAGTGCCATAATTATCAGGTTGAAGCAAAATCCAGAATAGAGCTGGCTAAATATAAATAATGTAGAAAATAAGGAAAAGTGATGCCTACAGTAAGGCCACATATCCATGTAAAGGTGGAAGCTACATTTATTAATGAAAAGAGACAGAAAATGAGAGATGCAGAGACAGGAAGAGCATAAATCAGATTGTCTGCTTTGTGTGAATTGCAGACTTGGGCATTACAATATGTTATTGTTAGAAGATGTCATGAAATCATATTTTACTAGTGAACTATTTGTTAAGGAAACCTTTACACTTTTAATACAGTTAAAAGTGTTTTTGAATGACTTTCCAAATTTATGAAAGTTAACATAAGGTATGACATTACAAATATTTGTTCAACTGCGAAGGACTGGCGACCTGTCCAGGGTGTACCACAACCTCTCGCCCAATGTGCGCTGGAGATCCCCGTGACCCCGAAAGGGAAAAAGCAGGTTGTAAAATGAATGAATGAATATTTGTTCAAATCCATCCCAATACTGTCAACTACTGAAATCTGATCATTAATAATGTCAACGCTTAAAGTAATATGGCATGGTATTTGTTTTGAAAGTGATATTGTAAAAGCTGAAAAGTGAGTTATTCCTTTAGAAATGAACTATTTTATTTAAATTCAGTAAATAAACTTTCAAAAAAAGCATTTCAACATCACAACTTTCCTGTAGCACATAGAAAACATATTCATGAAAACATTGACTTAATGAAAATTTTACCAAATTTAACAGTACCTGCATTGTCGTTTATTTATTTATTTATTTATTTATTTATTTATTTATTTATTTATTTATTTATTTGTTTATTTGTTTATTTGTTTGTTTGTCTGTGCACGTTGATAGCCAGTCCAATAAATATGCCTCTGACAGTTTTGACAATTGATTCATTCTGTGCAAAACTGACAGCTGATGTAGCACACGTAACATTTTACCTTTGCCTGTAACGCAGTAGTGTAAGGCATTACCAAAACATTGTCTTAAAAATTGTACTCATTACATATTCAGTACCGCTTTCAATACAACAAACAATTCTCCTGCAAGACATTAAGAAATAAAATTTGTTTTAAAAAAACGATTTCCTGTTTGTGCTTAGTGAATATATGTTGATGGTAGCCTGGATTGGCCGCTGTCATCATACTTCACTTTCTACTGGATGTTAAATGCTCTGCCGTGCATTTTGTCATTTCAGAATTCTTGGTGAGTGTAACAACTGAGTAGTGTAACATATTACACTTAGACAGTGATATTGTGAGGCAAGGGGTTATTTTTAAATAACAGTAGCAAGTAATCTGTTTGGAATGTACACCGTTCCCAGTCCATACCTGTCCTGTCCTTAAAAGCCACCACATGAGAGCGTGGGTGCTTCGTTTTAGCAGGACACTTTTGCTCTCTACAGGGGAGTGAAGGTATAATGTGGTGTTTCCTCCTAAGCAGTAATATGTCATTCTGAACAACGAGAAAGTATTTTCAGTACAGACATACCATAAGTTTGTAAAAAATATATATAATTAATCTTAACACGTACTGTTTTTGTACAATGTGTTTTTGTTCACTTCCTGGAGCACCTTTATCTTTTGACTCATTCGCAGTGGTATTGTTTCGATAAGCTTCTGCTTCTAAATATGTGGAGATTTTTTTTTTTTTGTAGTTTTGACACTTTCTTCAGTTAATATTGAACTAACTCTATTAAAATTATTCAAATCCAGGATATAAGGGTTCTATTCAAAAGGGTTCATTAAAATACTCCAAAAAGTGGCACCACAGCAGGTAAAAATGTAAAAAATGCTCTGGCGGACTTGGTTCTATGGCAGGTCATAAAGGGTTTAACACAGTGGTTTTCTTCCTTTTGATTTCACCACAATTTTCAATGATCATCGATCACAATTATTCCACATTTTAGCCACATTTCTTCATCAAAGACAGAAGGCAGGCAGTGTACTTTGTTCAAAATTATAAAAATAATAGTTCAACAAATAACATTTTTAATTGACTAACAGATTCCAAACACTTGGATCTAAAATGAAATAGTGGCAATTATGACTAGCACAAAACAATATCCCAGCACCTGCTCATCTAAAGGGAAGAAGCTTCGACTTCACTAATCAAGTGCAGGACTGCTCTCATCACTGGCCTCCACATCACTCGAACCTTTTCTTGTAAAAACTGGAGGGGACCTTATCCTTCACAACCCTCCTGCTCGCTCCATTCTGATGCCTGGTTAAAACGATTAAGTTGCTCTCATGGAATTAACTGAGGAGCAATTCGAACAGGTGTACTTGATAAGGTATACCTGATAAAATGTCCACTAAGTTTATTTTTGATACACTTTATTTTAATCAAGTAGCGGAAAACAGATGAAATGTAATATTAGCTGCGTCTCAATCCCAGTTCTAAAAGCCTTTTGAGGACTTGGCATGATCCTCCAAAGGCCTCATGAACTCTTGGTAAACGAGACGTCTAGCCTCTTCTTCTGTTGTTTTTTGGCAGTTCCCGCCACCAGCTGTATCAGTATTTGGATACCGAAATGAACGAATGAAAAGTTCTTGTAATGGTAATATTTTTCTTTTGGTTATTTTTTCATACTGTAAATTGAATTATTATGTTTTTGAGGAATTATAGGATCACTGTAAGTTTTTTGTTACTTAATAGATTTTGTAGTGTTTTATTTTAATTGTACTTTTTCTTTTTTTGTTTTTTGTCTCTGCTATTCGTTGTGTTAAAACATGCTCTAGAGCAGGGGTCACCAACCTTTTTGAAACCGAGAGCTACTTCCTTGGTACTGATTAATGCAAAGGGCTACCACTTTGATACCCTCTTCTGAATTTATTAATAATAAAGGGTATTCATCTCTGCAAAGACACTGATCATATTGATTATTTCTCACAATGAATAGCAACAATTAATTAACAAGGTAGTAAACAGATAAATATTTATATGCAACACTTTATATTTATATTTTGTTTTGGTGTAACTGTGTTTTCAAATTGAAAAAAAAAATACTTCAAAAGGATCACTTCTGCAACAGTCCAAGGAAATCACAATATCCAATGTACAAATAATAGATCATTTAAATACAAAAAGAGCTAAGATTAATTTTTTTGTCATTGTTAACATTTTAACATAAACAATTTTTACATTTACAAACGCATTGAACTAAACATGAATTGGACACCAAATCCGGTATCTGTTTCTTTCAGTTACTGGCATTGTGTGCGGTTTACCAGTATGTTGTATTGGGAGACTTGCAGATATCTCACGCATCTCCGCAACTCGCGGCTTTTTCTGCATTCAGTGCGCAGCTCTGTGGATAGTTGGTAGCTTGTGTCCACGTCGTGAAATGCCTGCATTGTGCTGCTTGGCCGCCGCCACAGTCGTCGCGCAAATGAGACAAACACATGCTCCTTCCACGGAGGTAAAAAAAACCTGTACCTCGTGAAAATGAAATAATCTTTTTATGGCTCAGTTCTTATTTTCGCTGTGCTGCTTGTTTGTTTCATCATAGCGGATCATACTGACCTTTCAACTCTTCCAGGTCGTAGTTCATATATATATATGTATATATGTATGTATATATGTATATATGTATGTATATATGTATGTATATATGTATATATATATATGTTATATATATATATATATATATATATGTATATATATATGTATGTATGTTTTTTGTCACATCAAGCTTACATGCAAGTGTCATTTAAATAATATTAAATTAGTCATTTAAATAACAATCATATTAAATTAGTTTCAGCTCACTGGAAAGTGGCGCTATTTGATCTATTTTTAAAGGAGGTAGTGGGCGACTCGTGTGGTCCTCACAGGTGACCAGGTGCCTGCGGGCACAGTGTTGGTGACCCCTGCTCTATTGTTTCTTTTTAGTTACATTGGTCACATTTCCATGTGATGTTTTAAACGTGCCCATCATTACCAGCATATTACAATTTATTTGCTCACTGTTTTGTTGTATTATAAAAGGTCACGAAGGAGAATTGTGTTGCATTCTTTCGAATTTAGGGGTAAGCAGAAAATGTGGATGCACACTTCTGGATTGGGACACAGCTTTTGTTTAGGAAACATCTGGTGTGCATTTGTGTTGTCATTAATTGTCAACCTAGAATTTGAGCAGTGATTAACTATTTGTACAAGTTGATATTCAATTTGAGCTTCCCAATCATCAACGCTGATACCATTACCAATACCTTTATATATGTGTGTGTGTGTGTGTGCGTGCATGTGCGTGTGTGTGTGTGTGTGTGTGTGTGTGTGTTTGTATAAATGTTTTTTTTTTATTGATGTTGAGTAGAAAGCAGTGCTCCTCGGGGGTTAGTCACGTTTACTGTCAGCTTTCTGGATGTGGATAGGGGTCAATCTGATAAAATCTTCCCCAGAAACGTCAGAGTATCATGAGATCTAAACTTTTCACCTGGCTGCGTCTAATTCCAGACTGGTGACTTTCACTCTTCAAACGTTAGTGTATGACTACAGATGGAATCTGCCAGCATGGTACCGTGTGTTTGTGGAATGTACAACGATTAGGTCAGTACTTGCTTTATCACATGCTCGTTCAGGATTTCCCATGCGATGAGTTGATGAATAAACTCTTCAAGCCCTTGAAACACTGTGGAGTGTGTGTCTGGGATTAAGTTGGTTTGACATTGGATGTCTCAAAAGTTACATCGTAATATTTTTTTTCAGTAGTTTTTTTTTTTTTACATTATGCATTATAACACTTTTTTTGTGTGTGTAATGGTTGACCATTGGGGCTTAATTTTTCGTTATCATTTCCAAAAAATGATAATCAAATTGCTTGCATATCATATTGTAAAGCACAAAAGGTTTTGAACAAATTAAAGTGGTACCCCGAGATACGAACGCTTTGAGCTACG